>VZTY01015855.1:0-16342 GCA_013400935.1 Turnix velox
GTCCCAACGGAGAGCAGGACAAGATGCCACCTTCCATCAGAGGTGTATGGTCTATAGATTATTAAGACTCTAGAGCCCTCTTAATAATATGAGTATAGGGCATTGGATGTGAAGGCGAGTTCTTTGCATGTTTTTAGAGTGGAAGGAAAGGATTTCAGAATTGCTCTCTGGAATGATGACTTATTCTTAATTTCAAATGTAAAATAATATAAACTAAAGGGTAGTTTCTGTTTTAGTTTACAGAGACATCATGGCCTGTGGCAGAGGAGATTCATTCTTCATCAGGAGCCACTTTGAGTGTGAAAAAGAGTCACCACAGAGCTTAGCATTCACCAGAGGGGAGATCTTTAGAGTAGTCGATACACTGTATGATGGCAAACTGGGAAGTTGGTTGGCTGTAAGAATTGGAAATGAACTGGAAAAGGGCCTTATTCCAAATAAGAGCAGGTAAGTTGGCACCCATCTTCCTACTTGTAGTTGGAAGTAGGTTTGTTTTGATTTCCTGTGCTTCCTCTCTATGCTTTACTTTCACAACAGTTGTACCTGTAAAACTGCAGATAATTAAAACTGCAGCACGAGGAAGAATGTGAGAGCGTGGTGTTACCTACATGCTAGATCAGGTATTTGCAACACAGACCTAGATCTCTTGTATCAGCAGTCAGCCACTACCTGCTTTGGTTACTCCTCTAGAAAATGGGTTGAGGGTCCTACTCTTGCTTGTTTTGTTTTTTCCCTTTCCTGCTCCCTACTTCCTCCGTTCCCCAAAGCTCCTGTATCCTGGGAAGCGTATGACCAAGGGCAAGTCCTGCCTGACCAACCTTATGGCCTTCAGTGGCAGAGTGAGTGCAACAGTAGACAAGGGAAGAGCTACTGGTGCCATTTATCTGGCAGCACTTGTTCAGTGAATGGAGAATTGGTTGGTGGGTTGTAGTCAACAACTCATTGTCCCAATGGAGATGACAAGTTGTGACCCTCAGCATCTGTTGGAGTGCATACAAAGGAAGGCCACAAAAGTTTATCAGAGGGATGTGAAGAGAATGTAAGGGAGCTGAAGTTCTTCAGCATGTAGAAGGCTGAGGGGAGACTTTATTGCAGCCTTTTAGTACTTAGAAGGGAACTTAAAAGAAGGATGGGGAGAAATGTTCTATGAGGGTCTATGGGCATAAGACAGGTAATGATTTTAAGATCTTGAGAGATTAGAATTAGACTAGATTAGATGTTAGGAGGAATTTTTTTATGCTAAGGGTGGTGAAACACTGATACAAGTTTCTGAGAGATGGTAGATTGCAGGGATACCTGGAAACATTCAAAGTCTGGTTGTACAGGACTCTGAGCAACCTGATGTATTTGAAGATGTCCACGTTCATTGCAAGGGGAGTGGACTAAGTGACCTGCAAAGGTTTCATCAGCAACTATTCTATGACTGTCTTTTATGACTGTGTTTGCAAGAACACTGTGCTGATTAATTAAAGTACTTGGATGCTTGAATTTCTTTTAATAATCTTGCAGAAAATGTTTCAAGAGTTTATTCAAAAGCTAATATTTCTTGGTAGTCATACTCCCTATTTTTGTGTGAAACACTGAGTAAACTACAGGAATGTTTTTTGCTGAAATATAACTTCCTAGTCAAAATTAATGTGAAAGTGCTAAGTGTTCAAATGTGCACAATGAATAAGTATTAAAATTCATCATTAAATGGATATTTTTTTAGACTATAGCTTATTTGTTCTCAAGTGAAGCTGTTCTTTTATGACTGGGATAAAAACCCACAATTGCACTGATCCTGAAATATGCTTCTTGTGTGACTCCCTTGCCCCTTTTTTAACTAGTACACTCTGTTCTTCCTGTTAAGTGATGTGATTGAGCTGGCCTCTGTCTCTATGCTGGACTTAACTTACAAGGTCAAATGAGAAGAGTGACAGTAATTTCATACTCCTTAATTTCTGAGTTGTGCTCTTCACCACGTCTTTGCAGTTGTATTCTTTTCTTTGTGTTTGCTTGTGTTACCCAGTCTGAGGACTCCTTCATGCCGAGCAGACTTGTAGCTGTGGCAGGCTGAGGTGTTCATCTGGCACTGTGCTCACTCCAAGGAAGAAGAACCTGGATTTCTCTATTCTTTCCTCCACTTATGGCTGTCTATCTTGCAGTTACCTGTTGTAAACTGAAAATCTGTTGTTCTTTAGTGAAAGTGCCTTTGTCCTCTTGGACTCTACAAATGAACTCTATGCTTTCTCTGTCAGGGCTGAGCAGATGGCCAGTGTTCAAAATGCCCAAAGAGATGGCTCAAGCGATAGGGCAGACTTCTGGAGAACACGTGGCCAGCGATCTGGAGTGAAGAAGAATCTGAGGAAGAGTCGGGAAGATTTGACAGCCATTGTATCTGTGAGCACAAAATTCCCAGCTTATGAGCGAGTTCAGTTGCGCGAGGGTAAGTTTGAGTGCTGTAAGCCAGCTGGATACTTACACCTGACAGTACTGTGACACAAAATCAATACTAAGAAGTATTTTAAAGCAGCTCCTGTATGTCAAGAAGTAGATTTAGCAATGAATGGCATTCCACTATTAGCTTCTCAGGAGTGCATTTGCACTTGTTTTGGCATAAGCTTAACAGAACCTGTATTTCTTTGCCTTGTTTAAGCTGTTTTGCAGCCGGTTTAGCAATTTCAGCATTATTCACACAAAACCCTCTGGGCTAGGGTTTGCACTGTTTTGCTGGATTAAAAGATTATCAAGCATCTCCTGAAAGTTTTCAGAATGTAGGATCCTCACAGGATATCTTCATTAGAAAGTATGAGGAAGCTGTTACACTGAAGTTATCTCAGTTATCTCTTCTTATTTTTCAGCTGCTAAAAGAGCTTTCTGTATGAATTATGCTGTTGGACAAACTTTAGAGAAACAGTATTTTTTAAATATAGTTTAAAAATACATTTCTAAATATACCTTCTACTTAATCATAACCTTGTATACTAGCTGTGATCTTGTTTTCGCCACTTCACTTAATATTAAATCAGTCTTCTCAAACTTGACTTGTCTCCAAATATTTTTATTTCAGCTGGTTTTAAGAGACCTGTGGTGATATTCGGCCCCATTGCAGATGTTGCTATGGAGAAATTATCAAATGATTTGCCTCACTTATACCAGACAGCAAGTAAGTTGTCCTCCTAGCTTATTTGTCACCCTTAACTGAGAGAAGGTATACCTTAGTAATCACAGCTGCCCTCCCATTCTATATACGCTAAAATGTTTTATTTGCAGAGACAGAACCCAGAGATGCAGGTTCGGAGAAGTCAACTGGAGTAGTGCGTCTGAATACTGTGAGGCAAATCATTGAGCAGGTAGAGTATTTCTCTGAAAATTCCCTCAGCTTGAAGGCACATTCTTTGATTTGTTTGCTTCTAAATCTTCACAGCATTTGCAGTGAGCAGATTCAGCTTAACTGTAGGGCTTGTTCAACAACAATTTTTATAATTTCTATGGCTGTCCTTCAGGTGGGAGGGTGAACTTGATATCAAATTAAATTATCTTTCTATGTCCATTGTAAATTTGAAGAGAGGAGCATCTGTGTTTTATTTTATAAAGTTTTCTGAATTTTCCATGATAGCACTACTATCACACAGTGCTCTGCTTGCTCTTACTGCCATCAGAAAACTAATAATTTATCTTCAGAGTTACTATTGTTGACCTGAACAGGAAGTTACTATAACAGGTAAGTGGCATTTACTGAGACTACACTGACTATAATGCTAGAGATCAAGTAAATAAGTGGTAATCAAGAAACTTAGAAAACCTAAGCTGGGACGTATATTATTTTTGTCTATTGCCCCAAGACAAATGAAGAACATAGAACTCTTCAGAGCTCAGGCCCCACTGAAGCACACATTTGAAAATCCCATTCATTTTTGCACTAGAATTAAGTAAGAAGGAATATATTAAATGAAAAAATTGAGATTTGCCTCAGCAAGTAAATGTAAATACAAGCTCACACACCCAGAATAATTGTCATTGTGAAAGCTGTAGTGGGAGCAGGTAGAGACAAAAGCTCATTAACTTCCACTGTTTGGTTTTTGGTTTTTTTTAAACAGAATCAATGCATTTTCCCTAACAAGGGAGTTAGTTAACATAAGAATGTGGACATCCAGGCAAAAGCTGTTTGGAAAAGTGAAGCTGAAAGAAAAAGCCTATTTGATGGTGGTGTATGAATCCAATATAACCATGGGGAAAAAATCCAACAAGTTATGGTCTTATTTAGGCAAAAATATCCTGATTTTCCTAGTGTACCGTGTTTAGACCATCTCCTCTTGTTCCCCGAATGCAACATGCTGACTGGGCTTTCTTGTTGACAGGATAAGCATGCTCTGTTGGATGTGACTCCGAAAGCAGTGGAGCCAAACAGCTGAGCAGAGAATTTTGTTTTGCCTTTGAGCAATTCAGTGTAATTTTGTTTAAATGCAGGGTGGGTTTTTTTCCCCTTGCATTGATCAATATAAAGCTACCCTAAAATTAAAAAATACTGGCATATTCAAACTGGTTTTTTCGTAAATTACCACTTACTGATCTTAAACTTTTCAGCTGAAGAATTGGTATGCACAACAGAAGGAGTTACATGACACTTTTGGAGTGTATTCACAGAAATAGGGTGAATTCAAAGTGCAGATTATGAATGAATGCATCTGGAACACCCACAACACCTTCTGTAAGATGGGAGCTCATCACTGGGAAAGGTCTTAAGTTGATCATAATGCAGCTGTGAGACACCAGCCTGGGGCACTGGAGAGGAGGTTGNTAACAAACACATCTACTAGATGAGGTTGCCCAGGGCCCCGTCCAGCCTGGTCTTGAACACCTCCAAGGACGGGGAAGCGAAGTACCATGATCTACTGGACTGATCTGATGGCTCACTGCTGCCTTAAAAATGGAGACTTGAGTCTTGGGCCCTTTCCTTACACTCAGCTGCTACTCCTGCTCTCTCCTGTGCACCAGCTCTAGTTTCCTTGGATTATTCTTATGGTATTCACCTGCTTGTCAGCAGTTTTTGGTAACCAAGGCTAAAAAAAAGGGGGCTTGCTGAGTTAACAAGCTACATCCATTTGCAGAAGGATTCAGAGAGACCCAGTCCTGTCACAAGGCAACTGACAAGAGTGTAGTGGGAAGCAGAGGTGAGGAAAAGGAAAAAGAGTGGTCCTTCTCCTGGCAGGTGGCTTCTTTGTCAGTGCTTCCCAATTTGGGAAAACTACTGCCACAGTGTCTTTGAGTAAGACTTCCTCTGAGTAGGAGCTCATCTGAAGCGCTGCATACACTGTGATGGTCACACAGGAATGAATCTTTTGGTGGCATCTTTGCAGAGCAGCCAGAAAAAGAGTGTTCAGACCACCTCACTGCACTCCAGAGATGCTCCTGAGGAAGTCAGAGGCTGGGGTGTGCTTGCCATTTAAATATATGTACTGCCATGTAAAACCTATTAGAGGAGACTTACTCCTAGACTTCTAGTCTGTGATAGCAACTCATCAACAAGAAGCAGACAGTGCTCCAGGAGAGCCTCCAAGGAAGCCTCATCCTTCCCAACATCTGGCATGCCAGCACACAAGAGCTGCAAAAACCACTATACAGTCCTTTTTTGTAAAACCTATTAGAGGGAGGGGGTTTTTTTCCCCTTACTGAAAACCTGAGACAGAACCTGATTTCTCTCCTTGGTGAAAAACTACAGACCATTGTCTACAGGGGATCAGGTAAACTTAGTGGCAAAGAATGGGAGGCAAGCAGCAAGAGATATGGCCCAGCTCTTGGCTATCATGTTGGAAGCAAATGGTCACAAGGAAACAAATACAAAACGTATCTACTTAAGGATAACAATCCACCTCCAGAAGGCTCAGGGAGGACCTTATAGTAACTTATCAGTACCTGAGGGAGTCCTACAGAAAGGCAGGGGAAGGACTTTTTAATATGATATCGGATGGGAGGACTAGAAACAATGGATGTAAACTGGAAGGGGGTAGATTTAGACTTGACATAAGAAAGAAATTCTTATGAAAGCACTGGAACAGGTGAAGCACTGGAACAGCTTGCCCAGAGAGGTTGTGGATGCCCCCTCTCTGGAGGTGTTCAATACCAGGCTGGACAAGGCACTGAGCAGCCTGATGTAGTGGGAGGTGTCTCTGCCTATGGCAGGGGGGTTGGAACTCGATGATCTTTAAGGTCCCTTCCAACCCAAACTATTCTATGATTCTATGATTTTCCTCGTGTACCGTGTTTAGACCATCTCCTCTTGTTCCCCAAATGCAACATGCTGACTGGGCTTTCTTATTGACAGGATAAGCATGCTCTGTTGGATGTCACTCCGAAAGCAGTGGACCTGCTGAATTATACCCAGTGGTTTCCAATTGTGGTCTTCTTTAACCCAGACAGTAAGCAGGGTGTGAAAACCATGAGACAAAGGCTATGTTCCACATCAAACAAAAGCTCGAGAAAACTTTATGAGCAAGCAAATAAGCTGAAGAAGACTTGTTCCCACCTCTTTACGGGTAAGGAAGAATGTGCGTTTGACCTGCTTATGAAGAGAGTAGTGGACATTTGTGAGCCTTGAGACATTCCCTGCATATTAACTTGTGCAGAGTGGAATGATTGTAGACAATTCTTTCCTTATCTTTTTTCATAGCTCCTCATTATGCAAAATTCTAGTACAAAAAAATTTGCAAATTATTGTAGTGCCTTTAAATCATGAATTATTTGAAAATCTTGAGGAATGGCAAAGAGTAAAATAAGAATACCATGCTTTTGTCGATGTTCTAAATGAAATGACCATTCAATATTCTTACATTTTAAAAAGTGTTTGTATTTTTTTGCCTTCAATTTTTACAGCCACCATCAATTTGAATTCAGCCAACGATAGCTGGTATGGTAGTCTGAAAGACACAATTCAGCAACAGCAAGGAGAAGCAGTATGGGTATCAGAAGGAAAGGTAAGTCTGTACCATAGTAATCGACACAGGTACCTCAAGACATTCTTGCCAGTGAAAATTAGCGGAATTTTTTTCTTGACAATGCTGGATGTGTTAGACAGGTAGATTACTTCCTTGGTGACAAAAAAATCCTTGCTGTTGTTCTTTCTGTTTTACTTTGGAGCTTTCATCACTAATGAGTATAGTAAGGAGAGATAAACTCTTATAGGACTTTACGATGTGGCATTATTTTTTCAGTTCTGCACGATCATTCTTGAGGAATTGTTTGGCATGATGTCAAGGCCTAACTAGACTCTTAATTCTAATGTATTTTGTCTTTGTTCCTTAATTCTTACTGGATTTTCTCTAGATGGATGGCATGGAAGATGATGCAGATGATCGCATGTCTTACCTTACTGCAATGGGTGCTGATTATTTGAGTTGTGACAGTAGACTGATCAGTGATCTAGAGGATACAGATGGAGAAGGAGGTGCATACACCGACAATGAACTTGACGAACTTGTGGATGAGCCAAAGATTTCAACTGTTAGCCGGTCCTCTGAACCTGTGCATCATGAGGAGGTGAGAGGACTGTACTTTATTCTTTCTGAAAGCCATATGCATGCCATAAAACTCATTTTTTAAAGCCACAGCTTTTTGTTACCTCTGATAATGTTTTAGACTGACATGGTGTAGAGCAAAAACAGTAATAGCTCTTCTGCCTAACTCCATAGGTGTCCTGATGATGTCTCATCATCCTGAATTTTGCAATTACATCTGCAGTGGTTATCGTCAGGTTGCTTACAAGCATTTGCCTCCTGGCTACTGTTCCCAAAATAGTAAACTTGAGAGAGAGAAAAATGATGGAACTAGTGGATACTGCAATGATTTTGTATCTTTCTTTCATAGAGTTTAAAAAAATTTAGTCCAGAACCAAGGACTCAGTTGAGAAAAGCTGGTAGCAAGGAGATACTTAGAGAACCGAGTCCACCTCCAGCATTCAAGCCTGAACCACCTAAGGTAAATTAATTGTAGAAATTAATCTGCATACAGAGTTCCTGTTTCTGGAGAACTCTCCATGACTATGTACTAGGAAGAGCACTAAGAATAATCAAAGACTAGAAAACACTGTATTAAGAGAAAGAATGACTGAAGGTGTTACCAGATTGAGCAGAGGAAAAAACTCAAAGGGTAACAGTTCTCTGTAAACACGTGATCTCTAAAGGGAATAAGGAAATAGACTCTTTTTTATCTGCTAACAAATTTAGAGATGCTTCTTCAGAACAAACATAAGATAATTAACAGGAAAAGCATATCTGATCATCATTACTGTGAAGCACAAAACCAGAATCACGCCTGTAATCAGTTTCCATCACTAGAAATTGATGTTAACAGCTTGTTGAAACCTTGCTCAAGAAGGTTCTGTGAACTTCTAAACTCTTGGTAGTATTATAGTCAGCACTAAATAGCACTGACAAATCATTTGGGAAGCCAGTTTTCTTTGTGCTGTCCCCTAACGCGTACTGTAGTTCTGGTAATCCTTAAGAAATGAAACAAATAAGTTTCAGTGTTCTTCTGTAGGATGATGCATGCTGTATAGGCATATGGCCAAAATGCTGCAGCAGTTCAAATATCTTCCAACTGTTATTTGGGATGAAGATCGACACTGTTAAATACATAACCAAAATTATTAATTTGCTTATGATTAATAATTAATTTGAAACAAAGGTTATAAAACTGCTGATACAAACTTTTTTGTGTACTTTACAATTGCAGGGAAAGTTACAAAGCAAAGAGGATCCATATGACTTCCCCAAGAACTATGATTCCAAATCATGTAATGTTGCTGTCAGCAGTGAGACTTCAACTGTACCAGTTAAAGCAGCTCCACCAGCTGTTTCTGTGAAACCAATCTTTGGGCGTCCCATCCTGAGAAACTCTCAGCCAGCAGTCCCACCTGCAGAGGAGGTGGAAGAGGCAAAGTTGGAAGAGGAAGGAAGTGAACAAGAAAATATTCCGAAGTCTGTACTGAGGAAGGTCAAAATATTTGAAGAGATGGACCATAAGGCAAGGATGCAAAGAATGCAAGAGCTGCAAGAGGCCCAGAATGCCAGGGTAAGAAATGATGCATTCTTCATCTGCTGTGCTTTCCAACAACAAACAGCTTGCATGCTGAAAATATGTATTGTGACCTTGCATTGTGTTGCTTCTGGAGGGAGAATTTTGGGAAACCACATACCATTGTCTGGGTTTCAGTGTCAAATGAGGATGTGTTTTAAAGCTTGCTTTTGTAAACTATAGAAAGCTGATTTCTAATAATCCTTTTGGCAACGTATTGTTTCCACATAACACACTTAATTACTACTCTAGCAAAAGATTTATGTAATTATAGGAACATCAATAAAATTAGTTATCAATTTGTGCTTTGTTTCAGATGTAGCTCTGACCTGCTAGATCTGTAGTCTACAGGATCTCAAATTGATAGTAGATAATAACAGTTATGTTTGTGTCTACTTTCTTTTAAAGCTTGAAATAGCCCAGAAGCACCCAGATATTTATGCTGTCCCTGTCAAAACACAGAAACCTGAACAGAACTGGCCCCAGCCGGTGAGGTAAGGTCTATCCAGTTAAAAGCATTCTTTCTTCACTGTTCACTTCACCAGCAGGGGGAAAACTGATCTTGCCAGTTCCTGTTCATAGAAATAATCCCACCTTTTTATTGTGCATCAAAGATTACTGTAACAGTAGGGCAAAATTTCAGGAATCCTTCTTGTTATTCAGGATATTTTCTTCTTTTAGTTCATTTGTAGTATTTTGGTTAGCTAGGAGGAATTACTGTAGGCTTGTGCGGAAATAATTGCAAAGGCAGGTTTTTGCCTCAGTCAGTATTACTCAAAGCTTTTCAATATTCATGTCCTTTGATGTCCATTCTTTCTGTGCTAGACTCTTGATGAGTGTTGGTATGCCCTCACAAATAACCTCAATTTTAATTGCATAATAACACTTAATGTTTAAAATGCTTGTTCTGTTAGAGATATATTGTGTGGGTAGGGAATCTAAGGATGCAACTTGCCTGAGGTTACCTGTCAAGTCTCATGAAAGTAGTAGTCCATTAAAGTTCTGTAAGTTCTGGACTGGCTGACCACTGTGTCCTCTTAGTATATACACATCTGTGACTTCTGCAGTCCCATCCCGTACACAAGAGCTAAGAAAGTACAGGACCTTATGACCTTAGTAATAGCCTATAGAAATGGGACCCTTTTTTTTACCAGTAAACTAAATCTTTGATGTCATAGTGTATAGTCTAAAATGGAAAACATGCTTATTTCAGCTTTTCTTGGTGGGTTTGGATAAGTATAATTCTTTTATGTAGCCTTGTAAGCTTTTTAGAAGTAGCGAAAAGCCATCTTGAAGCATGTATGAAGCATGTGCAGTGTTTGCTTACATACAGGAGTCAGTACAGTTGCATTAACAATGAATCAGAGGCAATGCTTAAGCACTGAGCCAATATAATTTTGAAAATGAGGAAATATTTGCCCTGGATGGATTTTATTTCTATGTATCCTATTTGAAGTCCCATTAAATGGTAGCACCACAGTGTATGAAGTATGTATGAAGTATGTGTCCTTTTTTAAAGATATGAGAACCTACTGAGAGCTTTGAATGAGAAGACTATGAATTCTAGAAATAACACAGAAGTCTTCAGACTTTGAGACAGCAAACTGGTAATTTAAAAGAAGAAGTATGCACAGAAAGAATTAGGTCAAAAAATAATTGAGGAAAATGTCAGCTTGTGTAGCAGCAATGACTGAAAAACTCTTTACTCAGGGAGTAAAGTGCAGTAAAGTTCTTGATGTGGTAGTGGGGAGTGTTTAATAAGTTTGAATTTGGCATTCTTCTGGGTAGGCTGAGTAGATAGAATCTGAACATGGAAATAAGATACCTATACCAGATAGGTTTACCACACACATGCAAATGTTTATGGAGTAGAATGGGTTGAATCAGCTGCATGTACCCTTCTATGTTGCACATGCCCATAAAACAAATAAACCTGGAAAATAATTATGCTGAGTACAGAATGGAAGTAAATACTATCTCTCTCTTTCCCTGTCTTGCTGTGTTAGCTCCAGACCTCCAGAACCCCAGAAACCTTCTGTTAGATCTTACCTGGAGAACCGTGGCAGTTACGGCAGCGATGCAGAGGAGGAGGAGGAGTACCGCCGTCAGCTTACAGACCACTCTAAGAAGGGGTATTATGGACAGCCATCCAGATACAGAGACACAGAATTGTAGGCTTGCATGTACAACTCCCTTTTGGGGTTTCTTCCTTCCCAGCCAAACTGGAGCAGTAGTTAGTCTTGGAAAGCTCTGTTTTTACTGGGGATGCTGTTGGAGGGTACATACAGTACTGAACTTAGACATATCTATACGCCAGAACTGGAAGAGTTCATTTTTGGGGATATTATTTTGTTAGCATCTAAGGGAAGAAATCACTATTGCCTGAATGCTGTTGTGTGCTTTTTAAGGACCAAATCTTGAAAGTTTGTGTTAATTCTTGGTATTTTCGTATCTTAATATAAACCCCCTTTTTTTTCTTTTCATTAACGCTGCCTTTTTAGACTGTTCTGCTGTGTTTGAAAGTATAATCCTAGGAGATACACTTCTTAATGCAATAGAACTAAATTTTAAATTATATTTGAAGAACAGTAAGTGCCTTTAACGAGAAGCATCTTAAATTGTTTCGACATTTGAATCTTGGTGCAAAACCATAACACACTAAAAGGGGATTGACTGTTTTACCTACCTTTTTCTATGAGTATCATGGTAACAATTGCCCTTGCATGTTATTTTTCTAATTTTATCAATAAATACGCAATATTTCTAAATACAGAGTGTACATAATGCAATTGACTGGGTTGTTTGCAAAGACCAGGATGTGCTTAAACAGAGAAAATTATGTAGAAATTCAATAATGTATTAAAATTTACACAGACTGAAAATAATAAAGGCTATATTCTAGGCCAACTTTATGTATCTTGTTTTTGTTTTAGAAAGACAGTCTCTGACTTTCATGAGTATACTTGCAGCAGTACACTGTTCAGTTCAGAGTCTCATCTCTAGCTGTTTAAGTAACCGGAACTGTCCCTTGGAACATGTTTTTAGGCCGTAATCTTACTGGGCAATTTCAATCTTGTTTAATTGCAGGATGTGGGATTTAGTGAAGAAGTCTGTCAACCCAAGTATGTCGAACTCAGGAAAAGAAGTAGCACCTTTACGAGTAATTTATATTAAGACTCATTAAAATAAAAAAGGCGAGGAAGGTCCTTCAAGATATGAAGTTAGTGATTTGAGACATGACTTTATTTTTCTACAGCACTGGACTATATCCACCTCTGTCTGACATTCTTAAATGTTCCTTCTTTCCTTTGTGGCTTGCATATTTTGCATTGCTGTTTCTTACCTGCAACTACTGCCTGTAGAAGATGGGCTAATTATCGCAAAGAGCAGTCAGAAGCAGATACATAAACTATGGGGATGCTGGGATTTTGCATCAAGCAAGTTGCTGGATTGATTGTGTTTGGTTGGGTTATTTTGACACAAGTCTAATCACATGTACTTGTTCCAGGCATGTGTCAGTAGCATTTGATCTGTGCAGTGATACTTTGTGTAGCTTCAAAAAAAGAGATGTATGAGGTTTTAGTGTTGAAAATAACATTTAGTTGACGAGGCACTATAAAGGTAAACAAAAGCTAAGTTTGTCTTACTTCAGTCTGAATCAAGCAGCAAGAGTTCAAAATGAGGAGGAGAACCTAGCCCCATTCCAAAGAAGGCCTGAAGACTCCCGAAAACTGGAAATTAAAATTGACTTTATTGTCTCGTGGAGTCCGGGGGAGTGAAGAGCAGGCTGACTATCACAGGATACAACAGAGTAGCCATTAGGGAGCCAAGACAGCCGGGTTTTTCATCAGCAAGGTAAAAGCTATACAGCGAGACTTTGTATAGCTGTTTGTTTCCTCCAGATCCTAGTAATAGACCTTTTCTCTATTTACCTTTGAAATGCATACTAACATTGACACTTCAGCATACGCTAATGAAGATTTTAGTGCTCATGCTAAACTTAACTTACTCCTCATCAAGGGCAAGGGAGGGTAACTCTGGGGACAAAAGAATGAAGGAAATTACCATTAAAGGAATGAAGGAAATTAAGTGGGGAAAACGGAAATATGCTAATGGATTTTACTGACAATTGAATGTGCATGTGGTTGATGTAATAGTTAATGTATAAACAACCTAGTACTTTACTAGGTAGCTATGGCTAATCACTCGGTTCTGTTTGCTTCTTTGCTTACTATTGCTTCTATGTTTAGTTAAATAAAGCTACTATATTGATAACGTTGGGAGTTGAATTTCCCACAAATCTCTTAGAACTCCCCCATTTATTCTGCAAGTTATTATTTGCTCTTCACAAGGAGTGCTAATGACCTATGTACTAGCCTCTCAGACCCTGGCTGTAACAGGAGGGCTGTCAGGTTTCTCTAGAAACTGGGCTGCTGGGTGTCCCAGGTATGGAGAGCTGAGCAGCCCGTGGCAGCCTCTTGGTATCTGCAAGATCAGGACAAGCAAGGAGAAGGCAATACAGGGGCATTTGGCAGGCACAAGGAGTGCTTGGTGGTGCTGGTGGAACCACCCAAGGGACCAGTTGCACAGCTCACCATTGGCTGTGAATGCAGAGAGGTAGGGATTGTGCCAGACCTGGCCACCACTTGGGAAGGAGAGTCTTTAAAGTGGGTGTGGATAGCCCCGACTGTCTCACACATCATCAGTGTGAGCTTGGGTCCCTGCTGAGTAACCATGTGCTGGGCAAGCAAAAATCACAGGGATCTTGCTGTTGACACAAAATGAGTCGGGGAATGGCTTCACAAAAATCATGCAAAGCCCTGTCAAGAAGGAGGCCATTCCAGAAGAGGCAGAAGGAGCGTGGAAGTGGGAAGTTTGTCCCTTCTGAAGGTCTCAGGAGCGGCAGGGCCCAATGCAGGCTGGGGAAGCTGACAAGGGCAATAGGTAGAGCAGCTGCAGTGGGGCTTGGCAAGCTGGCTTAGAAGCTACTCTGACTTCCCAAGGACAACTCTGCTGCAGGGCCCCTCAGGAAGAGGTGGGCAGCTTTGGTGGAAGGCACCCTGTGCTCTCTCCTAAAACACTGGGATGGCTGCCCAAGAGCAGGTTGGGGCAGTAGGGCCTGGTTGGCTGAGGAGGACAAAGTGAAAGCAGTTGTTCTGCCTTGTTGCTGCTTCCCTATCCTGACAAGGCCAGACCATCACTGAGAGGCTTCACGAGGCCTGTCTGCTGGCCAGGGCTTGTGTGCTGTCAGCTCCCACCTGCTTTGGCTCACGTGGCATGGTGACAGCACACAAGAAGGTTGTCATGGTTCAACTTCAGGGAGAAGAAAGAACAATATTTCTCTCATGCTGGCTGCCTCCTTTGTGGGAGCAGACTCGTAAGAGGAAAAGACAACAACACTTGTGGGTTGAGACAAAGGCAAAAAGCAAAGTTTAACAGAATAACCTCTGCAACAAAAAAACCCAAAAGAACAACAATAACAGGAATGAGGGAATGTACAGATGCAATACAACACCACACATGGCTGGTGACCATCCCAGATGCATACATATGGTGACTCTTCCTC
The DNA here is from genome assembly GCA_013400935.1 of Turnix velox. NCBI lineage: Eukaryota > Metazoa > Chordata > Aves > Charadriiformes > Turnicidae > Turnix > Turnix velox. The sequence goes on from VZTY01015855.1 coordinate 14,621, forward strand.
TCCTGTGCTGAGCCCTGCCCCACTGCTTCCTGCTTTCCCTCCTCCTGGCTAGCCCTAGCTATCAGTGGGCATGGCTCAGGTGGTACTGGCATATCTGAGTCTGCAGAATTTACCTTTCCCTGCCAGAACCAGGACAAAGGGTCTCTCTTTTTCCTCCCACAGGGTTAACCTACAGGGTCTGACAGGGCAGGGCACAAAGGAGAGCTCTGAAGAAGAGAGTACATTCAGGTTTCTTTGCTTTGAAAAGTCCTCCAGGATGCATGCATAGTGCACTCCTGCAACAGAGATGGAGAAGATGATGCTGGCAGGTCTGCACCACAAAGGTTGCCCTGTCCTGCCCATGACTCTGTGTTTGTCATGAGTTTGAGTTAAAAGGGGAAGGGAGGTGCTCTTGGGCCATCAGCAACTGACCACGGGGAAAAGAGCTTTCCCAGGAAAGATGCCCAAGATCTTCCCAATCCCTCCTGCCTTGCTTGGAGAGTGAGGCTGCCTGTCACTCCACATTTGGGGCTGGCCTGACAGAACTGCTGAGCCAGTGCCATTCTACTCTGAGGAAGGCCTGGTGCCATCTCAGCTAAGCCACTCCATCAGAGCTGGCTAATATTTTCATGTCTTTGTGGGGATTCTCTAGCTACCAGGGGATACATCTGCATGCCAGAAGCCCAAAGACTAAACCCCCATGGGACGTTCCTCTCCTGGATGAGCCCTCACTGCCATGCTTGTGAGGGGATTCTGCATGGCCTTCAGTCCTTCACCCCCCAGGGTGCACCCAGCTGTCCCCCTACCAGTGCAAATCACGGCTCTCCCAAGCCACTGCCCTGGGGCGGCAGTGCATGTGAACCACCTCCCCACTGGGTCTGACATGTGTCCCAATGGGTATCTTCATGAAGACTCCTTGGGCTTTTCTCCTGTGTCTTTGAGTGGCTTGGTCCTGATAGTTTCTGACTGGGAGAAGCTAAGCATGGTGGTATCCCTTCATGAAAATACCTGCACCTTCTCCTCTGCCATGTGAGTCCAGCATGTGTATGGACACAGAGGGGCCCATAGGAGGGCTGGGGAAGGCTGGTAGTTCTTCAGACCAGGAGACTGTAGCTGTTGTTGGCAGCAGGTCATTTGCTACAATAGCTGGAGCACCAGCTTGAAAAGCAGTGAGAGCAAAATCCCCCAGCACCCCTCCTTCAGCATGCTTATCAGTGGCTGACAAGGGGGTACCTCACGTGCCAGTCATATGCTCTGGGTCAGAGACCAGCCCCTGCAGCAGAAGCCTGTGGAGAGAGGAAGTGAATCTGTGGTGGGAAACAAGCCATAAGCGTCCTCTGCTCTGTTCAGTGCTGTAGAAACACCTCCTAGTGGAGGAGTTTCATCTCAAGGGTAAGCAAGCGTTTTGCCTTAGCAAAGTGAACACAGCAGAGACTGCCAAAGAATAGCTTTCCTAAGCTGGGTCTGCTTCTGTCTCCAGATTATTTTAACTTTGTGTATGAAGGTGATCTAAAAATGCTTGATTTGACCAGCGCTGCCTGTAATGTTGAAAGGTGCAGACAGAAACCGTGCTCCTTTTGAAAGGGAATGTTCTGTCGGCTTCCTGTCAGCAGATTGGTGCTTCTCAGCCTGCTACTGGAGCCCTGCCCCAGTCCCTGAGGACTAGTAACTACAAGACTTCTTCCTCTCAGAGGTGAGAGCATCCAGAAAAGGAGCAGACCTTGTCCTGCTCTCCGTTGGGAC
>VZTY01015859.1:0-47188 GCA_013400935.1 Turnix velox
AACTGGACACAATACACCAGGTGCTTAATTTCCCTTGTCCTTTCTTTAACTCTTATTATTTTTACATTATGCTATTTCAGGGGAGGCAGATAGCATTGTAAATATTCTATATACATGTCCACATTGCTCTTTTCCAAAGTCTTTTTATTGCTTTTACTTTTTACACTCATACATCTTGCCAAAGGGTTATTTGCATAACCAGAATATTGGTATCATAATATGCATCTTTTACAGGGAAAACAAACTGCTGTGTATATCAAAGATTTATGTGTAAGGTCTGAGATCATGAACACATAGACAGAAGTACTCAGAAGAATTCTTAAAATGGATATAAAGGCAATTGCCATAGCATGGTTCTTCTATAGACAAATTTGCTGCAAAGATGAGGTAGATGCAGCTTTTTGTGAGCAGGCAGAAAAATGAAACATAATACAAATTATAAAAATGTTGGGGGTCCTTCAACAAAACAAAAGTTTACTGTGAAAGAGAATTCTTGGGACTGCAGCTCCATCTGGTACTAGAATTGTGAGGGCATCATTAAACTGAGAAAAATTCCCTTTCAAAGCAATTCTGTGTAGAAAGGAGCATCATCTAATAGGTAGCTCTCTTAAGAAAGTGATAGTCTAGGCACTGCCACTAACTGTGCCAGCAGGGAGGATGAAAGTCAATAAGAAACTGCAGTGGCTGGATGATGAACTGACATCACAGGAAGGAGATCCAGAGATTGGGAAATTAAGGCAAGTTGCCAGGGGCAGGTAAATAGAGATCAGCATCTGTGAACAATAGCTGAATGCACAGAAAAAAAATTACAAAATGAGGCACTGTTTGCAAGGAGTGTTAGGATGGATAAGAAAACATTATGCCTTAAGAGAGAAAGGAAGAACCTAGAGAAGAGCAGGTCTGCTACTGTGTGGAGAAAATAAACACACTAATATAAAGGCGATACGAGTGGGTTTTTTTAACAGCAGTCTTCACAAAACAAAGACAGCTGTGGTCAGACAGCTGACACAATTAGGATAGAAAAAAAAATATGAACTCGAGATGGATGAAAAAGTGGATTAAAGGGTACTTATATTTAGTAGACATTTGAAATTGCCAAGAATTTGAACTATGAGGTGGTAAATAGGAGACATTACAAACTATCAGAAACTTTTCACACACTGAGTCTTAGTTCTTTAACTCTTTCAAACACAGTGAAAGAAAAAAACCCAAGTATGATGTAACAGTTACTTTAACTTCAACACTTGGAAAATACAGGATGATGGGAAAAAAGCTGCATGTTTTCTGTAGAGCATGACAATGTAAGTAGCAGTCAAGCATGATTTTATTAAGAAAAAACAGATCCAGTCATGAATGCCTTGTGGTCACTCCATCTCAGAGAGGATTTAGTAGAACTAAACTGATCAAAAGTTCAAACATTTAGATTGGATAAGAGATGATTTAGGCTGTTTGGATAAAAGCACAAATTCCCAAAGAAAGTGAATTGGAATTGGTTATTCACAGACTCTCCAACAAGAGCAGGGAAGCCAAGAAAATAGTGTGTAGTAGATTCAAAGCAAGAAAAGGAAGTCTTTTTTTCTGAGGCTACATCACTGAACTGTGGAACATATTGACATAATGAACTGTGGAGATCAAATGGAATCAGTTAAATTCACAGAGGGTTTACTGACCACTGAGTAGTAATACTAATGAATGGTAAGAAAAGTTGGAGAGAGTCTAAAGGGGAAAAAAACCCAAAACATGGCCTTAAAAGCCCCCCAGACCTGACGTAAGAAGAAAAACTGAAGAAATTAATTTTGTCTTGCTACTGTTGTTATGTTCTACAGATGGAATGCCTAGTGGGAGATGTGATTATAGCAGATAACCAACCCTCTTTTGTACTGTATTTTTTACTTACTTTCATTATCTTTCTTCTGGATCACTGGTAAGCACAACACAGGACTTCATACAGAATTACAAGGTACTTTGCTATGATTTTACAAAAAATTTTTGCCATGTTTTTTCTTTTTACAGTAGTTTTCAACCACAAAAATTCATTGCCTTTTATTCTAAAGGCATTCCTTTTATTACCTAAATACATTGTCTTGGCAACTCCAGTAGTTTAGTCACTCATTATTAATTTGCTTCTCATGAAAAATATTAGTTTTATCTCTTTGTAGCATTCATATAATTTATTAGCTAATTTCAGCATGTAAGAACTCATAGGTGTCTAGAATAAACTGCTCATCCTTATCTCTTCACTTTTGATATAGAAAGTAGCAAAAGTCTGAGGAGAATAGAGGGAAATGTAAGCAATCATAGATCCAGGATGCATAACCTACAAGGATAAACAAGGATAATGTAGAACTATTAAATGTAATGGAGGTACAATAGAGATGTAGTAAAAAAATGAGCTGTTCTGATAACATTTTGAAACATATGAAAGGCTGCTGTGTAGAGGAAAGCTGTTTTCTATGTCCCTGAAGGATGAATAAAATATAGGTTGGGTGTTAGAGGAAGTGTTTTCATGGAAATATTGAAAATAGTGGAATATAATGCTTGCAGAGGTTAAGACTTTTCTGCCAGATGTGCTTGGGATCAGGCTGCTGGAGGGGGCATGGAGTTGCTCCTGAGCACCTCTCTGGGATTCTGTATGTGAACTTCATTAAATCTTCCCAGCAGCCCTCCTTCATTACACCCTGAGGGGAGTACTGTGAATTCTTGTACTCTTCCTTTACAAAAAAAAACCCCATACTTTTTGCTAGCCTTCTGGCTATCTCCTCTTTTAGAGGAAAGGAGAAACACTGCTAAGTGATCACATGGGTCGTGACCCTCTTTCTATAAAAGTTAATAGGATTTTTGTTTCTTTGGAGGGAGCTGGACCAGAAGCTGAGTCAGCGAGTTTCAAACTTAGAGCTACAATGAACAGTGGACATCATCTAAAAGGAAAGCTGTAATGAATGTGGGGGTCAAATGGGCAGATTAAAATCAAATGCATTCCCCTTGATCTTTTTGTTTCTGGTCCTACAACATGTCCTATTGTTCCTTTTGTTGTGCTGCCTCAGCTGTGTTGAAAAATAGGGATGATCAGAGTTCAGTGATGCCTTTGGTAGCAGGACAGGTACTTTCCAACCAGACCAACCTGTGAGCCTGAGCAGTAGTCTTGCAGATGACGAGTGATGTTGCTGCTGTTGGCCAACATGTTGTGCTTTGCATTAGACAAAGGAAGTTTAAAGCTTTATCTATTGATTTTGGAAATGGTTCAAAAGAGGAACTCATTAATCATAAAGAATACATTTTTTTTCTGACTCTAATTCATAAAACGTTTTTAATATTATGTGTCATGAATTAATCAGTGTCAAACCCCATTTATTATTTATAACAAGAGGATTATTTTTGTACCAGCAGGCTCATTATCATGTTACTTGAGACGAATTTCCAATGTAGTCTTGTCAGAAGCAGCAAGCAGGCTTGAAGATCTTTTCCCATGTCATGGTTGTGAAGACATACTTCAATTAAACTTATATTGTTTTAACAAGTACCATTCCTCTAATGATTAAAGTAGTGGTTGTGCCTGATGTTCTGACTAGATTTTGAGTAGGGGTGACAAAATCACCTTGAATGTAGTATAATTTCCAGATTAAAATTCCAAATGCACAGCCTGAAATGCACTGAAGAACAAGTGTGGTGAGTTCTAACTCTCCCTAAAATGTAAACATTTCCAACCTGCCTCTAGTATGTTTGCATGTATGTGTAAGTGCTCTCACCTTAATTCTAAAGAGGTTTTGCACAGAGTACCAAAGAACTCCAAGACTTTTCTTCAGGACTAAATGAGAAGCCCATTGAACAGCTGGTATAAATGTTTAATATAATTCTGCATGACATGATATCTGTTGAGGACAGAGATGGGCAACAAGGAACTTTATAAATACCTGCACTTGTGCTATGGACCACAATATGGATGTGTGACTGTCCCACTCAAGTTGTGTGGTTCTTACTAATGCAAGATCAGTTTTTCTTTCCTCTGTCTCTCTCATGCTTCTCAACTTTTATCATGTAATTGCATGGAGTGTTTTGTTTTCTGGACTCTTCAGATTAAAAAAAAAGGCTTTTCTGGTTATGATGAATCATAGTTCATCATAGTTCATAGTTCTGGTTGGAAGGGACCTTAAAGATCATCAAGTTCCAACCCCCCTGCCATAGGCAGGGACACCTCCCACTACATCAGGCTGCTCAGTGCCTTGTCCAGCCTGGCCTTAAACACCTCCAGAGAGGGGACATCCACAACCTCTCTGGGCAACCTGTTCCAGTGTTTCACCACCCTCACTGCAAAGGATTTCTTTCTTATATCAAGTCTAAATCTACCCCCTTCCAGTTTACATCCATTATTTCTGGTCCTCCCATCAGATATCTTATTAAAAAGCCTTTTTGTAGGACCCCCTCAGGTATTGATAAGTTACTATGAGGTCCCCCTGAGCCTTCTCTTCTCCAGGCTGAACAACCCCAACTCCTTCAGCCTGTCTTCATAAGGCAGTTGCTCCAGCCCTTTGCACAACCACATGTGCAGACTTATGGGAACAGATTATTTAAATAAACATTATTATGAAAACATAGGATTGCTAATAACATGAAACACTTATTACCTGCAATATATTTGCTAGATGTTGAAGAGAAATTTTTTGTCAATAAATTGCTTAAACCATAAAATGTGGTGTTTTTCACCAGCAATCATAGTTTCCATTGTATTTGTAACTCAAGCAAAGAGCATTTATCAACAAGCAGTCAAAATACTATTCTCCTTGAAAAGTTTGCAGAGTGACTGTCAGGTAAGACATGCCTAATGGTTCTCTTTCTGGCTCAGAGAGCTCAAACTCAAGGCCTTTGACAGTACTGTAAGGCTCTCCCTTGACTTTGCTAGATAGTAGAAGAGATGGGCATAAATAAATGCATCTGTATCCTTTGAATCAGCTTCAGACCAGAGAAGCAGATGTGGGAGAGCTGCCTACCAAAATAATGGTTCCAATAGCAGCCAAGACATTCAATCAGCTCTGAAGTCCTGTCTTGAAATATAAACAGCTAAAAAGTCTGAATAGCAACCACTAGCATGAGATTCTGAGACTCTGCTTGTTTGTTTCTTGAATGTAACACATTATATCATTTAGTGAAATCCAGAAAGTGAGGAAGACAATGATAATTCTCAGAAATGAACAGAGCTCAGCAAGATGGCCATAAGGAAATAACAAAGAGATAAAAAATGATCCCATGCATTGGTCTCATTCTCCCAAGTTCTAAAGGTTTTACTACCTATAACATTAAGGTTGAGACAACATTGCTGTTGCCAGGGCCTCTGCTGGCTCTATCTTTCCTGGGGAGTAGATGCTTGTTTGGTGTTGCTTCCCTGTTCTTTGCTGAATGACCTACCAAAGGTTTAAGAGCAGCTGAAGGAGAAGTTTCAAACTTTCAGGTCCTTTCCAACCTGAACTATTCTATGCTTACATAATCTTATATCTGGATGGACATATGTAACACCAAATGCTTTTTAGTTACTTAGAGAATAAATATATATGGTGGAAGCATATCTGTGGTGAAGCCAGCCAGCATTTTGTTGCATTCTTACAGTGAAGTTAGTTGAATCCCAGAGGTTAAAGTGGAGCTGTAAAACCACTTGTGATTGCACAAGTGTATCAGTGGCCATAGTCTGAACCTGTGGCTTTGAATTGTGTAGGGACAACAGGGCACTTCTGCAGCTGATATCCACTAGTGTAACATTGGTTGATTTAAGTGGTGCTAACAGCCAATTTATATCAGCTAAGGATTTAGCTAATGAGGTGGGTTTATGATTCAGTCATTACTTCAGCAGCTGATTGCAACCATGGTTTTGTTTCTGCTCAGTCTCTGCTCAGTCTCTGCACTCTTTCACTGCACACATGGCATCAATTTGATCACTTTGCTTTCACCTCTAGAGGAGACTAAGGTATGGCTGATTGCTGGTGACAACCTTTATCATTGCTCCAGTTGTCTAAACCAGGAGTGGTAGCTGGCCATAACTCACTGTGGATCTCTGTAATTCATCAGGTCTGCAGGATAGTTGTGACTGGCAAGCAGCCATCATCTAAGTTTAGGAATATGGTCAAGATTCTGAAGACAGGATTTTAGATTTTCTGTGGGGAATAGATTTTATTCTTCGCTTATTCCACCTATTTGGTTGGAGTAGGAAAAGGTGTCAGTCAGCAATAAAAGAAAAATAAATTATTACTGAACACATGCTCATTCCTGGTAATATTGTGCCATCTATTTTAAAAACCAGGGGACTCATTTAGAGTTGGTTTAAATTAGGAGAGCCATGGGAATGAATCAGCCCTCATTAAAATGAATGGGAGACTTTCTCTGAACTTCACTGGAGGCTGGAGCAGGCTATTAAGTGGTATATATGGTCATTTTGAGAGAATTGGAAAGAAAATTGCTCAGATTCATTTCTATACATGTTCTTAAACAATTTGCCCATTATTTTAATGCAATGGTTCAAAGCATCAGGGGATTTTTGTGAAAGCATTAATAATTTGAATTTAAGGATTGCAGGGTATTAGATAAATTCAGTGGAAAATTACTGTATTAAACACAGTGGTCTGAAATCAAACCTGGGAAGAAGACTCACATGCTATTTCTTATTTCTAAGATGGCTTTGTTACTCAGTGTTGATAAAGCTTTTCCTCATCTCCATTACATTAGCTGGGAAACAGTGACACTGGTAGCTCACAATTTTCTTTAGTGTTGTAAAGTTTAAAGTTTGGAGAAGGTTATGAAGATTTGTGAGCAATATTTCATCCTATGACAAAGACACTACTTAGCTATGCTGATTTATTCCATCAGCCCTTAGAACATAGATTTCTGGACCAAGGTCAGAAAAAGTCAATGATCCACGAAGCTGTCTGTCTACCTTTGTGCCACTTGCATCTCTCGCCCATTTCCAGGCTTCTGGTGATGCTAAGAATTAGTCTAAACAATCACCTTTTACCTACTTGTTCACAGGCTACTCCTTCTTGGGACTGAATTACAAGTGATATGTCAATGTCATACATCATTAAGAGTCAAAATCTCACATAAAAGGCCCTTATCTCAAAAGATTTACATTTGAGAAGGCTGAAGAAAAATAAATGTTCCTAAGTCATGATTCATCTCTTCCTAAAATAGCTGTCCAAGATATACATTCAAAGGGCCTATTTCTCTCCATTGACAAGAGAGGTGGGGCTGACAAGCTCAGATTTAAGTACTGAAGAGGTCCAAATTTAAGTGGGCTGAACCTAAATCTTTCTGCACCTGGCTCTTTTCAAGACATCCTCACTGCATCTGTGAGCCAGATGAACATTGAGTTCCCTCTTTAAATTAAAAGCTAATTGTTCAAGCAAGGGGAAGCCTCATTATCAACAAGTGAACTGGAAAAGACATTTGCCCTCACAACTGTGTGTTTATACCTCAGTGGCTGTTGCTTGTGCCTTGTGCATAACAGGAAACATTTAAGCTGGAGTTACTTAGCTCTGCAGTGTGTTCATTTTCAACCTTTCATGTGATTTTCTAATAGCTGTCTGAGACTCTTCTGGTGATTCTCAGAGAATGATGCAGCTGATAATATTGGAAATGCAGCAGCTTCCTTCTCCTTTCCTATTCTTATTGCTAAATTTTTGTCAGCACATTAGTCTTATTGTCCAAAGAATATTAAAAAAAACTTCATCCTATGAGTTAATAAGAACAAAGGACTTGAAAAGTGATAATATTGACACGTGCCTTTGACATTACAGCAAAGATCAGACAAAAAAATTAGCTCTTCTTTGTTCATTGCACTAGAAATTGTAGAAAAAAAGAAAGCATTCTTGTTCAGGTCTGTCTTCCTGCCTTGGTTTTTGGTAGCCTTTCTCACATCCTCTCCTACACACTCCCATTCATACCATGTGTGTGAGAAATCACAGCCACCAGCATCCACAGCAATTGCAGCAGCTCCAGGATGTGATTCTCTTTCCCTCTCTGTCTTATTGTTCTTCTCAATTGCAACTCTTTATAACTGCTCACATCTTTTTGTGTCACAGTCTGCTGCTGCAGGAAGCTGTGATTTCCTGACGGTCATGGCTCTAATAATGTGTTATTGCTTAATTTCCTGAGCTCTAAGCTGCATTTGTCAAAAAAAGAGTAATTTCCACAAAACTCCCTAAAATTGTCTTTTAAAGAAATAATAAGTTTTGGAAAATGTAACTCTAGAGAATTGAAGGGTTTGTTTTGCAGATCTGTGTCATAGTTTGATCTAATCTGACCTTTGGCACACTAATAGTCAAGAAAAAATTACAAAATTGGGTGAGAGAAAGCAAGTACCTGTGTCCAGGTACATAATTTTTAAAAAGTTGCATTGAAGTATTATATTACTTTCTACAAATCTCTGTCCCTCACAGTCTCCTCTATTAAGCCAGTCTTTTTATGTTGTAATAAAGGAGTAATATCCAATAAATCCAAGTTAACTAATATTTCATTTTCTGAAGGGTATTTTTTATCATTTTTATTTTTTTCTACGCCAGCAAAATCTGCTGGAATAGCAGGCAAGAATTTCCAGTTGTTCTTCCAAATTCCTCTTGATTTCTGCCTTTGTTAATTTATTTTTTGAGGCAGAAAACAAATAGGCTTTCCGTGAAAAAGCTGCATTTGATTGCAGCCAGGCCACATACAACACAAGATATTTTTTATTAACAAGTATCTCCTTCATGATAATTTTTAAAACTTCATTGAAGTCACGTGCAACACGTTCTCCAGTAGATTTGAAATCCCTTGGCTGGAATTTAGGATACTATCATTTCCCATTCCAGTTTTGTCACTATCCTTGACAAAGCCATTTCAGTGCTTTGTACCCGCGTTTATCTGTCCAATCACTTTCCTGCTTAGCATACAAATTCCTCATATAAAAAAATATAGTTTTTTTATCATTTTATGAAGTTGTGAGACAGACAGATCTGGTGTGTATTCCTTTTAGATAATACACCCTCTGTGATGATTGTACCCCTATTTCTTCTTGCATTAGACTCTAGCACAGATACAGGCTGGGTGGAGAGTGGCTTGAGTGCAGCTCTGAAGAGAAAGACTTGGGGTGTCAGTTGATGGCAAACTCTATAAGAAGGCCAGCCCAATCCTGGGTTGCATCAAGAGAAGTGTGACCAGCAGGTCAAGAGAGGTGATTTTGCCCCTCTACTTGGCTCTGGTGAGACCCCACCTGGAGTATTGTGTCCAGGTCTGGAATCCTCAACATAAGAAGGACTTTGAGCTGCTGGAGCAGGTCCAGAGGAGGGCCATGAAGATGATCAAAGGGCTGGAGCAACTGCCTTATAAGGACAGACTGAAGGAGTTGGGTTTGTTCAGCCTGGAGAAGAGAAGGCTCAGGGAGGACCTCATAGTATCTTATCAGTACCTGAGGGGGTCCTACAGAAGGACAGGGGTGGGACTTCTTAATAAGATATGTGATGGGAGGACTAGAAATAATGGAGGTAAATTGGAAGGGGGTAGATACAGGCTAGATATAAGAAAGAAATTCTTTACAGTGAGGGTGGTGAAAGACTGGAACAGGCTGCCCAGAGAGGTTGTGGATGCCCCTCTCTGGAGGAGTTTAAGGCCAGGCTGGACAAGGCACTGAGCAGCCCAATCTAGTGTCCCTGCCTATGGCAGGGGGATTGGAACTTGATGATCTTTAAGGTCCCTTCCAACCCAAACTATTCTATGATTCTAAATTAAAAGGTATTTCAGCAGCTTCAATCAATATTGATTATGCTTCTGCTGTTGGTGGCTGCTGGTGACTGGCCCACATATTCTTTGTCAGGGCTTATGCCATCCTGACCATCCTCTTACCAAGTGGTTTCTTTTGGATATTGGATATTGTAAATGCAAGTGAACTGATGCTATGAATATTCTTGAATGCACACATGGATAAGCAAAGGCTCAATTCAGATTTTGTGAGTGTTATTTTTACCGAGTTTAGTGGATTTTAGGGAAAAAACATCGAGTGAAAAATCAGAAATATGATAAGTTTCTTAAGTAAATCAGCTGAATTCTGTGGAAATGGTGGGGGAGTAGCTAATAATGAAGCTTGATTTCACTTCTTTGCCACAGCTTTTCACTTCCTGTATTAATTTCAAGAAAATTGTTAGTTTCATGTTGCAATCATCTGCATTGATTTGAAACTTCATGGCCTATTTCTCCAGAGTAAAAATTCCATGGTGATTGTTTTAAGCACTCATTTACTGAGCATATCACAGCAAAGCAGAACAAGAAATGAAAAGGCCAGGAATAAATAGATAGATTAAAAATTACCATTTATTGAAGGGGGATGGGACCATTGCATGAAATGTTTCTTTTTGGTGCACTAGAGGGAATGAAGCTTAAACACATCTAGTTCTTTATACAATCATGCAACTTTATTTCAATCTTGTGACTTCTGGAACCAAGCATTAAAACTGATTAACTTACCTAATATTTTTATCAGTGATGTTCCCTCACTAATTCTATTTTTAGAAATTCTACCCCATAATCTCCCCTATTTAAATTCTTTAGTACAATTTTTATTGTGCAAAAATACCAGGAAATCGATCAACTTGCCTGTGTTGTTTAACAACATCAGTATTATTGCTTTTTACATGGCTAACCAATAGACTAGAGTGGCATAGAAAAAAAAAAAAGGGAAAATTTCCATTCTCAGTTTACTGGCAAGAAGCCATGAGCAGTACTTGTATTGCATATTTCAACTTTCTAAGCTCAGGAACTCCCTCTTGTTTCGTGGGCCATGCAGACAGTTGGTTCGGTCTCCTTAATGGAAAAGCCTGTTTTAAGGGTCTCAGTCTCCAGAACTTTCATGAAGGGCTGGAATTTTAAATGATTTATTTATGGTTACACTTGAAATCCACAGCTGATAAGAGGAAAATTAGGGAAGATGAGACAAGATGGATGATAAGATAAGACTGTGGGAGGATAAGAACAAGGACTGGAGAAAAAAAGAAAACCAAAGAATTTGGAATCCACTAAGGCTCAAGAAGTTGCTTTGGGCTACACAAAGTGACTGCTTTGTCTACTTTTTCTAGCAGTCCATGATACATCTGTGACCTGTTTTTAGTGAATATCTCTTGATTTGACAGCAATTATTGTAACTGAAATGACAAAATGGACAGTGAAGTTTCAGTTCTTCAGGGAACTGACCTTTCCCATTCTAAAATATAAAAGTGTAGCTGCTGCAACAAAATGTTCAGTAAAAATGTGCCAAATTTAATAATTTTCTCTCAGTTTCAGAAATGCCATGTCCATCACCCCACAAATCTGAAACTGCACAACTGCTTTCTGATTGTGACTTGTGAGGATATTTTGTTCCTGCCATTTTATGCAGACAAAATACAACAGTTGTTTTGTCATAGGATGCAGTTTTGAAGGTGTTGGTGTAGCCCAAAGAAATACTAATATTGAGTGAGTCAGTAGTGTTGTAGCATTCATTTGTCATCACTACACAAGACATTTTGAAAATTATATTCCTGGCTTAAATTTCTTCTTAGAAAAAGTAACCCACTATTGCTTATGAGGTATTATTAAATAATACCTATGAAAGCCATAATTTTGGTCTCCAAAATTATTAGTTCTGAGTAGAATGTAGAGTGAGGGAAGTGGCTGAAGAAACAATTCCCTTTATTTGCTCTAGATGGATAAATCTAATCTCTTTGAAGATACTTCACAGACAAACCAAAATAAAACAACCTAAAATCCCAGAGAGAGTGTCTGATGTCCACTCTCTTCAGAGCAGCAGGAAGAAGGATTCCCACTCAGACTTTGTCATAGTTGCTTTAGATACCTTGGGTTTCAGGTTCATACCTTCTCCCTCCCTGCTGTGGTGATGACTGAATCATAAAATTGTTGTAGGGTCTTTTTTCCTGTGACTGATAAAGAATTCCAGGGTGAAATCAAATAACTCTTCCCTATGTAGAAGCTCTAATGTTGCCTTGCAAATCTTTTTGGGCATTCAGGACCAGCTCAGTACCACGGGCACATTGCACAATTGACATTCATGGCCTGGCAATTCAGTTAAAAGGCAAATTGAATTCGAAGAGTATGCTTTTCCATTTCACCATATACTGCTTATGTAATAGAGAGAATAATTTACTCCAACTTTTATCTATCTTATATATTAATAGATTAGATCACAATAGAGTAAGTAGATGAAGGACCTACTTAGGAATTTCATCAATGCTAAAGGAACCTCACATGATACAGGGAATCAGTCACACAGCACATTGGAAACCTATTTAAATCAGAAACTAAACTGGAAAAGTGATGCTGTCTTTTATTAAAAACTATAGCAGAGCACAAATACTCTTCCAGATGAAAGAGAAAAATGAGCATGTCTTAAATAATTGATATCTTAATAATCTTCAGGGATCAACAAATAGTCCTTTATCAATTTACACATCACTCTGTAAGAAATGTAGAGATTTCTTTAGGGCTGACCTCTGAGCTAAGAGGTTGTGTAAATGCTGAGTAGACTGGCTGTTCTTATTATGTCCAATTGGTTGAAATAATTGCAGTTTTGGAGACTTCAGTGGAGTTGATCAGCTTTAAAATGCTTTATAGGCATAATGGGATATATTTTTTCTCCTATAACTTTACTCAATTTGACCTATTTGGGTGTATAATTATCACTTTGATAAATTGCATTATTGCCTGTGCTGCATATAAAGTGAAATCCATGATCCCATTGCACTCAATAGCTGAAGAGATGAATTCAGTAGCTGTAGAGAGTAATTTATCAACATGGTGGTTTGTGGGTGGTTATTTTAATAAAATGCTTAGATGAAAGGTAGAGCTGTTATGTACCAAACTTATGGACAAGCAGCAAATATAATCCTTATGTGAAGTTTGAAATGTACATTAATTTGAGTTACTCTGAAAGCAATCTTATGGCATACATAATGCAGAAAAGCAAAATGTTAGTTTCATAAATAAACATGTTTATGCTAATTTGTAGAAATGGATCATTATTTCCATCAGTCTCATACATGACGATATGCTGTGGTTTTGAACAAAAGAATTCAGAGTAAATTATTCTGCTCTCTTACCCTATTTTAGTTTGCCCTAATTTAGAAACAAGCATTGAAAAAGAAATGCTTGTACGGAATTAAAAATGTTTCCTGATAAGCAATAATTTTTTAACTATTAATAAGTTTTATTCAAGATCAGATTGGAAAAAGCACTGATCAACCTGATCTAATTGAAGATGTCTCTGTCATTGCAGGGAGGTTGGACAAAATGACCTTTAAAGTCCTTTTCAATACAAAATACTCTATGATTGGTTTTATGCAAAGAGTTGTTAAGGAATTGATTTTGGCTACTCGTGCTAATGTGTGCCATTTCAACCTTTAAAATATTCTGTTGCTTCACTATTAGAATAGAAATTATCAATTAGTTCCTTTGAATCTAGAGTTCATAGGTTTCTTTGATCCCTAATACTGTGGATGTGTAATTGTATCATCTGGATGTCCCTATAACAACACATCTATGTGAAAAGCACTTTATGGCAACTAGTGATGGATAAAATAACAACAAAGTTTTTAGCCTGGAACAAGTAGGGAGTTCCTTGTTGAAAATAATATTTTTTTTTCTTCTTCTTTCATAATTGACAACTCTATTTCATATATTTTCATTTTAGGGAATACATTGATGCTCCACATAAAAAATTCATATGTCAGTTTAATAATTAAATGTAGAAAATTCAGCATAAGCATTGAGAATTAATGCAGCTATTTTTCAATGCATCATACACTTGTGTATTGCAGAATATTAGGAAAACTTAATATACTGGTGATTACTTGAGAAAAGACTTTGGGTATTATCTCTTGAAGCTGAAAAAATATATGATAGAAAAAAAATTGAAGATGGTGTAATTATTGCAGCAAACTAATCCTAATGTGATCATGCTCCATCACAGGAGTTTCTAAAGCACTTCATTAATTATAATTAGCAAATGGAAGATGCACTTAAATCAGAGGAGTGTAAAAAAGAAAGGTGTTAGTGAGCTGTGATTGTGGACAGAATGCTGACATTAGATTTTCAGTTGTAAGTTTGGTTAGACTCAGCTGAAGAAATAAGATTGAAAATGTCCTCTAGGTGAGTCACTGGGATACTTTGCACCTTCAGGGAAGGATTTGTTATTGCAGCTACTGTGATTTGGATGCCAGGAAGGGTCTATATTTAGTTTATATTAGCCTGGGATCTTGGCCATTGGTAAGCTGCCAGGAAGGCTGAAGTGCTCCCTTTCGGCTATAGATGTGGAGAACACGAGCCCACTACATGCTCATCAACAACCATGAGGTTGGAAGGAATTCTGACAGGGCCAGGCTGATGGTGACTGAACAAATTTTCTGCCTTTGCCATCAGAAATGAGCTCTGAGAGGTGCATTGAATGTCTGGGGATGGAAGGAGGTGCTGGGAAGGCAACATTCCAGGAAGGAAATGATCTCACAGGCTGGTGAGTAAGGGGCAGCAGTGTGTCTGGAGACACAATCTGCTAGAACAAGCTCTTACAAAAATGCAAGAGATTCCTATTCTAACTAGATAATTCATTTTGCCCCCAAGAATCCAAAAGTGGACCAATGCACATTTGTGTTAGCTGAATGTGACATACTGTTCTTTGGTATTTGTGATTGGCCAAAGAAATTCAGCCTCAGGAATTTGATTTTGTAAGGAGTAAGATGAATGATAATAGATAATAGTAGATAGATAATAGATACATAGTAATATATATAGTAAGATATAATAGTAATAGATAATGGCAGGGAGGTTGGAACTAGATGATCTTGAAGGTCCCCTTCCAACCCAAACCATTCTATGATTATATAATAGATAACAGTAGAGCAGACTAATAGCCAGGTGAACTTCAGAGCTGATGCCAGCCTTTGCCAGTGTGCCCAAAGTGAAAAATTTTGATTTGTGTACAATGTTTTATACACAATTGTAAAAAGGCATAAGGAATATGTTCTTTTGCAATAATAATAACAATGAAGCTTCCACCCATTACAAAAATTGGATTAATGAAACCTGAATACTAATAGGTTGAGTGCTACTCCAAATCTGTAATGACTACAGCAACTGAATGAGACTTAATTGACCACTTTAATTGTATTACCTCTCAGGCAGCAAGCCTGCAGCTACCAGGAATAGCAAATGGAACTATGAAGATCATAAACATTTTACTCAATATTTTTTTCTACATCCACCTTGCTTCAAAATTCAAGACCTAGATTTATTTGTCACTTTTCAAAACTGATGCCAAATTTATTTTGGTGTGATCTTTCAGCTCTTCTTAGTTATTTTGTGTTTGTGCTGTCCCCAGACAGGATGTGAAGCTGCAATGTACCATTTTGTTATTCTCCTAGAAAAGATTTTTTTTCCTTTTGGTTGACACTGATAATAAACCACTGCAGAGTGTATGGTGGTCGGAGAAGAATCACCTTTTGAATTGTCACAAACTGTAAATTTTGACTTTATGATTATGAAATATACAAAACTCTTGGGTTGCAGAGCTCAGTCATAGCTCACATTCTGGATTTGTGATTCAGCCTAAGTCCATATGTTAGGCTTCTCTCTCTTCAGCAATTTTCAACAAGTAATAAGGGGTCTTTTCTTGCTTCTTTGGAAATATTTATAAAAAAAGATTAATTTCATTCATCTGAGTTACTTCCTACCTACTTTCTGAATCCAACTTATCTTTCAACCCACAGTGTTCAGGACTTCATATTTTAATAAAGATTGTGTATATAGCACAGTTGGGAGAGCACCAGACTCTTAATCTGAGGGTCAAGGGTTCAAGCCCCTGTCCAGGTATGAAGCTTGTCAGAGTTGGGGTTGATGGTTGGATTTGATGATCTGGAAGGTCCCTTCCAGCCTAGATGATTATGATCTTATGAAAATCATGAGACATTTAGAGGTGACCTAAGTCATGAGGCAAGTCCTTCAGAAGTTGGAAATTTGCAGAATGTATGATTTTGGCAATTTTATTTCCTGAGGCGTGTGCTTAATAGGGTATGAAAAAAATCCCAAATTATTGTCTCAGTGGAAGAGCTCATCTTTTTGTCTCTCCAAGATAAGAGTCACAGCTAAAACAAATAACAGAAAACCTGGATGAATCTGGGGTAGTTGGAACAATGTGAATGTGAGACAAAACAATATTTTAAGGTAAGATTAGGCTTAATGAATCAAGGCATTTCATAAGAGCAGGTTGTTTGGAAAATGCATCACTTATAGCAAAAGGATCTGGAAAAGTAAAATAAATCAGTTTCTAATCAGAACACTGAAGGAAATTGTGCACATTCCAACTATATTTTCTATGAGAGCTTCCCTCTCTAAAACTAAAAACTTTAAAAATACTGAAAGTTAAAAATGTTTAAATTCTCATTGAAAGTTATTGAAATTACATGGACAGATACTATCTAGTGTCTAAAGAAATTTAATGTATCAGTAGTGAAGTTACTAAAAGAAGGAAGTAAGGGTGTTTTGTTCATGTACTCAGAAATGAGGGAACTGAAGTAGTCAATTATTTAAGCATATGTTAGAAAAAAGAGAAACTTATCTGCAGAACATGGGTGTTCTGGCAAAGGGTGCACAAGAGAAAATGAAATCAGAGATTTGGGATTAAGTTTGGGAGTTTTAATAATGAGCAGCTGTGGACATGGAACTACCCTTGAGTCAAGAGTGGACAATCTGCAGATTAATTGCTAAATTAACATTTGTAAGTTTTGAAATTTCCTATCATTTCTTGTGTAACCTGCTGTGGTTTTGTCCTTATCTGTTCAAAAAATGCCAAAAATAGATGAAAAGCAAGCACTGTAACATATATCCTTGTTTTATATCTTTTATAATGACAAAGCACTCCAGTACTTTGCTTCAGCTTTGACAAATATTTTTATTGCAACAAAGCTAACATGAAAATTAATCTAGATGTTATGAGAATTTCATCTCTAGTTTCATCCCACCATATCAAATATCTTGGCAAAGTCAATGAAGGAGAAAATTATTTCTCTACAGAAAGATTTTGAAAATCCTCATGGATGGAAGATGTACTTCCGTGATACATTAATACACTTCTTTAAATGACCAGTTTTCAATCTTTTTGTCCTTCAGTTTTCTTCTCAGGCACAAAGATATGTGAATCTGTACTGGAGTTATTTGATAGTCATGACCTCAACATGTGTTCAGAGTAAATCATGGGAACACTGCTTGGGATGTAAATGCTGACCAGCTGGCCAGGCCTCTCACCCAGCTTTATTTTATGGTTTAATTCTTTGCTAAGCTTTGCTTTTATGCTCATTTCTTCCATTACATTTTGTGCAAACTGACATCCTCCTAATGCTATTTCTTTCCTGGACAGGGAAGTAAATTTCTCACTTCTGATTACAGTTGGTGCTGCTGTTATTAACAGCACTGTAATTGTCATTTAATATACCAGTAATTAGTTAACACATAATCAAGGTGTGCAGGACAATGTATAAATATTTGTGCATAATAACATTTTATGTGTCAGAAAAGCTTGTAAAAACACCAGCTGCCTGGAACTTCATGGTTTTGCAGAAATTCTGTAGATGAGGATAAAAACCTGAACTGTTGCTGTAACAATACATTTTCCCTCCTTCTAGACTAGCAAAGAATGATTTCCTGACAGCCTGCACCATATAGAAGGGTTCAGAAAAATCTTTTTTTTCCTATACAGTGTATGTAGAGGTTTATGTATTGTTTTCTTAAAGCTGTACATAATTTTACAGTGGGATTGTCAGCTCTATTCCTCCCTCACTTCACTGTTATGATGCCAATTGCCATTTTCTACTAGAAAAGAGAAAAACTATTTTCCCATCTACTGCCAGAACAGAACTGGGAATGTGGGGATTTCTTCTGTTTAGCCTCAGCAACTCAGGGATCCCACGGAGTATCTGGGTAACTATAAAATATTGATATTGCTGTGCTTTTATCATGAAGATTTCCAGTCAGTAAGGGATTTCTTTAGTTGACAATAAACCAGAAGTGGTACCAGGATTAGGAGAAGGTTTTACCTGAAGGAAATAGGAAGTAAAATTTATACTTCTATATACTTAATACAACCACTATGTAGATCTTTCTCCTCATGTCCTCAGTGTTATGAAAAGCAGAGATGTTTGAATAGAGACACTGCAAGGAGATAAAAATTTTAGACTGTTATTTCTCTTGTCTCTCCCACTTATGAAAAAAAAAAGGAAGAAGATGAACTCAAGAGCTGAACCCCTCATCACACAGCCTCTTAGCTTAATCCACAGTTGTTTTGCAATATTTAATCTGACTCCATGAGATTAATTTTGTAGAAGGACTGTACATTTTTACTATTTCCTGCTAAAACAATGGTGTTCTCCATTTTTAGTTAGTCTCCATGAAAAATAAGAAGAACAGCTGATGCACTGCATGGGAATGTCAGCAACATCTTCCTGTGTGGTTGTATTGCCATATCACAAACAGAATTGTGAACTGACTTTCTGTCTGGACAGCTCTATTTCCTAAGCTAAAATAGATGCAGACATTTGCATTGCTGATCTCCTATTCTTTAGATTGAGAAAATGTTAGGACAAAAGGGAATATGATTTCCTTTCTGGTTGAATTTAACCATCACTTCTTATGAAGAACTAATAGAAGCGACACTGGCATTTTCAGAAAACAGCACCTTCTAACATTCTGGAGAAGCAGAGAAGACTTCATTAGGCAAACATGTAAACAATGTGAAGAAGTCTTAGTGATTAATTGAACACAGAATTCTTTGCAATTAACATTTAAGATAAGTTTTTCACCATACATGCATTAACCTGGGCAGTACAAAATGTAAAATAACATTTTAAATATCCTCTTAGAAACCCGTCAGTTTTAAAATATTCTTGTGAAAAAAAAAAACCAACAACCCAAAGAAAAAAAAACCAGAAAAAAACAGAACAAAAGAAGAATTGTTAAGAAACTTTTGAAAACAGCCACTACTAGGAACTAGGAGCAGATGGCGTGCCATACCAAGAGGAAGGAATGGAAGGAAGTGTAAATAATGTGTTATCTGCACATATGACTCCATGTCACCAGGTACAAAGGAGTAGGAATTTCTCCAAAATTCATATCAAGGATCAAAAATGGTACCAGTTAATTCTTTTCACAGCTTCTAGTTCATATGAAATTGGTAGATAATCTTTGCTTTACTTGCTAAATTGCCCTAATCAACCACATTCATCCTTGTGTTGAAGGTGTGGAATGAGAACAGCAAGAAGCCTAACATTTCCTCTGTCACATTGTGAGGGTTTCCAGAAGCTACTTTCTTATGGTTAGAACAACCTTTTCATCTGTTTTACATTCTTTTCCCTTCACTGGTCATCTTTGTGTTACAAGATAAATTCCCAGTCTAGATAAACTGAATATCTCTTCTCATTTAAGCTCAGACACAATAACATACACCCTCTACCAAGCTGGGCTCAGGATGGCATTTTCTTCACCAGACTTGGTGCAGAACCTCTTCATTGTGTCAAGAGACTGTTACCTTGTCTTTCATTCCTTCTGGAGTTCTCTTGTTCATTATGGAGTGCTGCTGATCCATTATAGTTTATTCTTGTCCAGGCTTGTCTGTTATGGTAAATATGATGCATGATTACTCTGCTTTTGTTTTTTCCAGTCACTGATCTCATTATGGAGACAACAAGCTTCTACTTCATGGTGACATTATTCAATGAGAACATAATGGCAATGGTAGTTAGTCATGTCACACTGCAAAGACAGAACTAGAGGAAAAGTTGTGTTTAGCAGTGACTGTGAATGATTAAATATTTACCATACTGTGAGCAAGAACACAATATTTCTAGTGCTGGGGCTTAGCACTTGAAGTGAAAAAAAATTTTGTTAAAGCAAAAATATTAACCTGCCAAAGCACTTGTATTGCCCTACTCATTAAATAAATGTAACACTTTATTTCATAATCAAGATTAAAAATAAAACAACGTTGCTTTAATCACAAGAATAATCACAATACCATGAAGTACTGTGCTTTTTCTCTGATACATTGGATTGTCATTGGAGCCAGCATTTCCTCAGTTGTAGTCTGGTCAGAAATGTGTTGATTTGAAAAGGATCCCCCTTATTGTTAAGAAGAAAAATGCCAAGAATTTGAATAATAGTGAACTGTTGTTATTTGAGCCAAGAAATCAGAGCACTGCTGGTTTCAGAGCACATAAAAATTTTAAATTTTAAATGGACTAGTAAAACAAATCAGAAGAAAAATATCCATGAAAAGTGAAATGCAAATGCACTGTGGCTTTTAAATTATTTTTTTTAACTTGTTAACTGTTTAACATGTTCACTGGATCCCTTGATTTAAATTGTATCAGGAACAGAAGATGCTGCATTGGTAGAGAGAGATTTGAAAACATAAACCATGAACTATTCTTGTTGAACAGCTTTTAACCTGTCTGAACAGAGGCAAATTCTCTTGATGCTTCCAGTCTGAGTGACCTTTTCACCTGCAAGATTTATGGTTTTGAACCCAGATCTGCAGCACAGAAAGAAAATGTGCTAATCACAGAGACTTGACTGAGCCCCAGGCAGAAGTTCACTGATGCTGCAGACATGCATGATCTGTGTCAATAAATATCCAGGGTTGTTTCATCACCTATAGCATCCTTTTGTTAGAATGATATGTTCTTTGCCTCCCATATAGGAATGAATGTCAGCAGTAGGCTGAGAAAACAAATTGGAGAAGTTTTCCAGCTCTATGCTGACTGACCCATGTGCTGCAATGAGGTGCTTCACAACATGAACAGCAGGAGGAGGTTAGGACAGAGCATCTCTGCTCTCTGACGCAGTAGATAGATCATGTCTCTTTCTGTGATGCTGACCTCCATTTTCACAGTCGGAGCCCCACCATGGATGATGTGGTGGAAGGTACCGCACAGAGGGCAGAGCTGGAATCATCAGCAGAGCAAAACTGGAAGGAGATTCAGCAGCCCAGCCAGGCTCTTCTCTGTGCACAAGGCCAGACAAACCAACCTAACCTTCCCCTTCATCCCTTTGATGTCTGACTGGAATTCAGTATAAAACTTTGTTTTTAATTCCATCTTGGTTTTCCAGGCTACTTCTTCAAATTGTTGGTAATTCTCAGTGCCCTTTCCATCCCTTTAAACTCTCTGTTCTTACCATCCAAGTAATTAATGAAAACTTTGAACAGTATCAGACCTATATCAGAATCATGAGGAATGTCATTTGATGTGTTTTCCATTTTGTCAACAGAACACTTATGAGGACTGTTTGCACTGACCTCATGTTAGTTTCCTCTTGGCCAATACCCTCCTGTCTTGCTTAGGTGATATAGTGTGACAAGATCTCTGACATCTTCTGTTTCCACTGTAAGTGGACTGAAAAAATTACTTATGACTGTAACAGGCAGTCTTCCTCAGACAGGTATGCTCTTGCTTCATTGAGGAAAGCTGGATAGCTTTACATAGAAGCTGTGGTTTCATATAAAAACTAAACCACAATATTTCAGCATATATCGGGTTGTGACACAGACATAAGATACTGGTGTTACTGAAGGGCTAAAGAGATCAGAGACATGTCAAACGGTTACAGTACCCTGACTCAGGATGTAAGAAGATGTCAAGCACATCACAAGTCTTGTGCAAGCTGAAATATTCATCAGAACAGCTTGCATGTTTTTAATATTTTTCACACTGGAGAAATCCATTCCATATAAAGAGCTAAAAACTGCTAAAAATTGCTGCTGCCTTTAGATCATACAGATCATAGAATTATAGAATAGTTCATAGATCACTGAGTTCCAACCCCCCTGCCATAGGCAGGGACATCTCCCACTACATCAGGCTGCTCAGTGCCTTCTCCAGCCTAATCTTAAACACCTCCAGAGAAGGGGAATCCACAACCTCTCTCTTTCAATGTTTGTTTAAGACCTAGTTATCACTCTTATCCAAAAACTTCCAATGATTGTGGTTAAATAATGAGAAACCAGTCCAATATGGATAAAAAAGCAAACTTTAAACCAAAAAAAATCTAAATATACACATACAGATCAATTATAAAGGTATTGCTCTGGCAATACCCATTTTCTTGTTTGGGTTTTTTTTTTTTGCATTGATGTTTGCAAAATCAGATTGTCTTAAGCAGTTTTTTTCCTCCAATTTCTTCTCTTTAAAAATATACATAAGTTTTAAAAATTTAAGAAGAAAAAGAAAAAATAAATAAAATAGATACCTTAAAATCTTGTAACTCTAGAGAAGCCTTAGCAACAGCTTTCTTTTTTCTGGTGTTGTTTGTGCCATATTTATATCACATGGACTATTTTACAAATGAATTCTGATCAAGTTCCAAGTTACAAACCAACAGCAGAAGTACAGGTCATCCATCATGTAGCACCACGTGTATGACCACTTAAATAAGAGTGTAAGTGACAGTTGTTGTAGGATGTCAAAACAATGATCTGAACTTTTCCTGCAATAAAAATACCACTAGACAGACATGCATAAGACTGATTCTAAAGTTGAAAGACAGTAGATATGTTGGTATTGCCCAATAGAGCTTTTGAAATGTGACTGTCTAAAAGTGCACAGAATTATCTTGTTGAAAGCCAAGCAGCAGAAAATAAGAAAGTTTATTCTTGAAGACTGTTAAACATTCCCTTCAAGGTTCTGAAATCCTCTTAGATAAAATGTGAATGCAGCAGGACAGAAGTTTGTCACATTATTTGCTAGAATTCTTCAACAGGTGAACAGCATTGATGACAAGGAAAACTGAGAGCAGATTAACAAAGGAGAGATTAGCATAGAATTTTCTCCTAGATGCAATTTTGCAATCATTACTGTAATGAGCAGTGCTGACATGAAGGCTGTGACTTTTAAAAAGAAGCACGTTCAATAAATTGTTCAGCTTTGAAAGCCAGAGTAGCTGACAACCAATTCAGCAGGTGCTCGGGAGGAAGCATTAGATACAGAATCCTATTTTACAATTATCACTTTAGATAACTTGCATCCAATAAACTTAAGAGATGACCAAGAAGCTCTCTGGCTCCTTCACACTGATTTTCATCAAGATTTGAAACACCAAGAGTCTGGAGCACCAGAAGGCAGCAAATCATAGAATCATAGAATAGTTCCGGTTAGAAGGGACCTTAAAGATCATCAAGTTCCAATCCCCCTACCATAGGCAGGGACACCTCCCACTACATCAGGCTGCTCAGTGCCTTGTCCAGCCTGGCCTTAAACACCTCCAGAGAGAGGACATCTACAACCTCTCTGGGCAACCTGTTCCAGTGTTTCACCACCCTCACTGTAAATAATTTCTTTCTTATATCTAGCCTGAATCTCCCCCCTTCCAATTTACATCCATTATTTCTAGTCCTCCCATCACATATTTTATTAAAATGTCCTACTCCTGCCTTTCTGTAGGACTCCCTCAGGTACTGATAAGTTACTCTGAGGTCCCCCCTGAGCCTTCTCTTCTCCAGGCTGAACAACCCCAACTCCTTCAGCCTGTCTTCATAAGGCAGTTGCTCCAGCCCTTTGATCATCAAATGCTGCAGGATTGTAAACAGGGAATTAGAGATTCACTCTCAACCATCAGTCCTAAATAGAATAGTGTCATAAGTTAGTATCAATTTAACTAATTATGAATTGTGCTAAAGTACAATTAGGGGATCATTTAGAAGAGAGTATTGTACAGTTTCTTAAAATTAATTTATTACTTCCTTTCAAGGTAATGTTAGCAAAAGGAACACTTTGAAAACTGTGACTTCTGTGAAGTATTTACCCTTAGTACTGATAACCACTTTCACTGGGAACCCAAAATCTACCTAGAACAGACTAAAAGCAAAGCAACTGGTCTGTCTCAACATGCCCCTGTAAGTTGGATCTTTCTCAGGGTCTTTTAGAGATTGGTTCTTGACTTTCCTTCCTATTTGGTTCTGTATTGCTGACCTGAAAAAAATCCCTAAAATTACCACTGACCACCCACAGAAGACACGAGTAATGGAATTGTAAGTAGTGGTAAGGATTTGTTACAGAAAGAAACCAATTACAGTCATTACTTGATTAATTGGCCTGGAAGCAATTCATTTGGACTTCAATAAGAACAACTGCAAAATTACCAGCTTAGGAAGGAAGAATACAGAACCTGGTTACAGCATGGGGAGATCTATCCATGTTATAAATGGCTTGAAAGAGGCATATTGAGAGGATAGTGGATAATCATCTGAATGTTGGCTCCAGTACAATGATTTGGGGACATGGCTAATGATGTCTTTGTTCTGTATATAGGCCAGGATTTTTAAAAGTTACAAGCAGGGATTCAATCACCTTTGACATGTGGAACTGAAATCTGGTAACTAAGGAGGCACCTCTGTCTCATGCAGACATCTATAAGAAGATATAAATGTTTGCAATTAAGCCTTATGAAGACTAGTCAATAAGTAGAACACACACTATTAGCAGCAAAGGCCATTAATCACTAGTACAGTTCAACAAGAACTTAGTTAGACAGCTTCTCCATCACTGGAAGTTTAAAAATCACTGGCTACTCCCCTTGCTTCTACTGCAAGCAGAACTTAATTAGAAAAATTAAAAGCTTGGGTTTATGGGAGCATTAGATTATAGTGGTCTTGTCTGTGTTTGCCATGAAAAATATATAAGGCAACTTTATAACTGCAAACCAGCTTATCATTATGCTCTAGACCTTAATTTTAATACCAGACTTTGAGATCTCTGCTCTGCTGAACAAAAAGGGAACACTTTTTTATTCAGCTTATACAGCTGAACAGTAAAAACAGATTTTATTTTGATTTTGTCTTGTTTTGACATTCTGCTGATGTAGTGCAAATATGAGTGTGACTAAAGTATCTCTATTCTTAGTCAAAAAATGCATCTTTCTACAGAAATACCAGAGACTTCAATTATGGCCTTTGTTCTTAATCTTATAATAAATGTACAGGTATGACACAATATATTCATAATGAGCCTTTGCAAACATACACACTGATATTTTAGTCAGGGATGTGAATAAGTGCATAGTTCTTGTGAGGTTTTTCTCCATGCAATAAGAACAGCTGGTAAAATTTTCATTGCATTGCCTTTAATCTTCAAATGCCTGGGATCTTTCTTGTTAATAATATTTATGCTGCATTAAACAGGTTTGTCTGTTGAGAACACTCTCCTGCTGTCAGCTAGACAGTCATCTATTGTAGTAATCTATAGTAAGTGCTACTAGAGCTGTGTTTTGTCTGAGGCAATTTTAATGGTTAGAATTAATGAATTAGAACTGTGATGGCAACAGGACATAAACATGTTCATTCTTTTGGCAACTTAAAATCTCCTAATCTTTCAGAAAGATTTATCTTTTTTATGATAAACTGCTTCCTAACTTACACTTCTGGTCACAACTGTCAAGGCCCCCTCTCTGAAGATGTTTAAGGCCAGGCTGGATGAAGCATTGAGCAACCTGGTGTAGTGGGAGGTGTCCCTGCCTACGGCAAGGGGGTTGGAGCTAGGTGATCTTTAAGGCTCTTCCAACCCAAACTATTCCATGATTCTATATTTTCAGTCTACCTGTCTGATTTCTAAGTAAGATGTGTTACTAATGGGAATTCATATGATATACAATTTGAAAAAGGAATGAGTGAACCAGTTCCGGAGGGCTGGCTTTCCTGGTCCATCATGCCACCAGCCTCAGTGGAAAACTCCTTTCAAAGGACAAACAGCTCAGACCATTCAGTAATTGCCTTTTACTTGTTCTAGCTCCAATCCCACAGAAAGACAAAGAGCCAGTAAAACTTGATCCCCTTGTCCCTGAATGCTTTACAAATACAGACTGCTGTCACCCAGAATATGTATCACACAAATGTCACCCAGAGCACATCACTTGGTTTCATCAACTTACCTTTGTCATTACTTGAAACATGCATCTTATTCTAGACCACAGAGAATATTTTAAAGTGTGTTATAAAATTAATGATAGGAAATGTTTTTTAGCAAATCCAAAATTTATAAGACCTCTTAATTACAAAAGAGTGAGCCACAATTCTAACAGATAAATAGTTGTGCAGTCTGCCAGAAGCTGCCTGAGTATATGTAAATATATGATAATTAGTCAGTGCTCATGGTACAACATTTTCAAGAGGTAGTAAGGCATTTTTTCATCTGATTAAGCACTGAATATGCAATAGTAAAAGGTCAATTCAATGTGAGTCTGTCACATGATGCTCTAATAGCATGGTGCAGATTTAAGTGGGTAGGCATCATTTAAAGTAGAAGCTCATTTTCTCGGTCATCATTTTCTCTAATGTCTCCCAACACAGGAGACACATTCAAGGAGCAGAAAGAAATGTACAACACAATTTCAAGGCATTTTTGTTTCACACGGGGTGAAATACTGAGGGAAGTCCCATCAGACATTTTCAGCCTCTGTGTTGACAGCCTGAGTGACCTTGGGATAATGCAGGGTAAAGTGTATGTAACCAAGGGCCATCTGGTGAAATACACCTGTCTTTGGGTTTGTGTTTTGTAGTTAAATATTATTACTTTCATTCTGTAGGTGAGGAAGCTCAGGCACAGCTACATTAATCTAATGCCTTTAACATGCTAAAAGGAATAATGAGAAAACTTGACTTTCAAATATCTGCCTGAGGCTGCATTTTTCTGATCACTCAGTATCACCCGTCCTTTATCTGCAGCTTGCATAGAAAGTGCCTTACTTCTCCCTGCCTGAAAGGAATAACTTGAGTAATGAAGCTGTTACATAGCATATACCTGGAGTTTGAAACCAAGGGTCCAATGAGCAGGAGTCACACTTATGTTAACCTCTTTCCCTTCCTTTACAAGGCTGGTTCTGGTCCCAGTGACCAGGATTTACTTCTTCCTCCTTTATTTTTAATTAGTGTTACACCAAGTTTCAGGACATTGAGCTGTTGGAGCAGGTCCAGAGGAGATGATGAGAGGGTTGGCACCTCCCTTGGCACAAGGGCACCTCCCTTGTGAAGACAGGCTGAAGGAGTTGGGGTTGTTCAGCCTGGAGAAGGCTCGGGGGGACCTCAGAGCAGCTTCTCAGTACCTGAAGGGGGCTACAGAAAGGCAGGGGTAGGACTTTTGAATAGGGTCCAGGATGGCAGGACTAGGAGGAATGGATTCAAATTGGAAGAGGGGAGATTTAGGCTGGAGAGAAGAAAGAAGTTTTTGACTGTGAGGGTGGTGAGAAAATGGAAGAGGTTGCCCAGAGAGGTTGTGGAAGCCCCCTCAATCCCTGAAAGTGTTTTAAGGCCAGGCTGGATGAGGCATTGAGCAACCTGGTCTAGTGGGAGGGTGTGGAAATCAGCATGGCGGGGGGATTGGAACTAGATGATCTTTTAGTTTCCTTCCAACCCAAATCATCCTATGATTCCTATGATTCTAAGTTTCATTTCTGGCTCCATTTTCTGTTTTGTCTCCATCTTATTTCTGTATTACTTCTACTTACACTCTTTCTATTCCTACTCACCAGGGTAAATATAGAAAACACTACTGGGAATGTGTCTGAAAGCATCAGGAAGTCCTTTCACTCTGCTCTGCCAGTAGATACATTTCCCATTTCACCTTCCAGGAACTACCAAGTCCACCTATGTTGCAGTATGGGCACAGGCCATAAAGGGTTAACAACTGCTCAGCTCAGGGCCTGAGGCAAATCTTATCAAGCCACCTGACGGCCTTGGAGCTTGCTTGTGCCTTCCATTGTTTTGGGAAAGAGTCCTCGATGCTCTGGGAAAGTAGAAGGAGTCAAGAATGAACAAGATAACAACAACTTGTGTACAACTTCGTGTGTTGGCAGAAGAACTCTAAGAGGAGGGTCTGAAATTAATGCAAGAATGTAACTTGTAACCAATCAGTATGTTAGTAGCATTGATAACTAGCCATCACTGTATATAAGCTTGCTCACTGTATATAAGCATGCTCTCAATAAACGGATTCTGGCAGATCATATTGATCGTGGAGGTCAGCCCCTTCTTACACCAATCGTCGCATCTCTTTACACCTATCCTAATGTAACCCTATCACCATGTGCTCAGCTCCTTTGGCATCTATTCTTGGCATTAAAATTCTGGACAGATAGTTGCTACAGCGAGATACAGCTATCTGATCTTGGGAAGTCTTTGTTCATATCAGCAGTTCTCACAGGGATAGCCTTAAATGCATAACTTCTGTCTTCTGGAGTCAGGGTGTTAATAAAAATAAAGCACATTTTACACATCCCACTCAGACTGGGTACAAGAGAGTTGCAGTGATGTGCTCTGCAGTTGGCTACACCATTAAGAGGAGCTCTGTGGATATGTGCAGTGCAGTGGTGCAATTTTAATGAGAAACTCCCTGAAAGTTATTACTGAGAAGCACAGTACTGCTATGCAGCTTTATTGCCAGAACAAAGAATTCATCTTCTCTCCCTTGGCCTGAGCTAAGCACACAGCAGAAGAAGCCAAAAACCCCTTCTCATTCCAGCAGTGTCTTTCCTATCTTGCAACTTTGCTGCATTAACTCTTATGTTCTGTGTCTACACCTGTCAGATTTAGGGGGTCCACAGGCATGGATCTACCCCCCTTGTACAGGATTCTTTCCTCCCATCCCTCCTCCCCCAGCATGGCCCACACTGGCTGGTTGCCAGTTCAGTGAGCTGACTTGGTCACTGCAGTGCGTGATTTGCACTGGGTGATTCTGCAGCATGCAGGAAATAGAAGAGCAGAACCAGCACTCAAATGACTGCTTGTGCAGCCATGGCTGTTGCTCCAACAGTTTAGAATTAGCCACTCAAGTTGTTTTTTACTTAAGATGCTGCTAAGCAGTGGAAATCAGCTGCTTTGTCTGCAGTGGCAACTGGTGAGGGATGAAGGGGAGGTTGGCAGGAGATGCAGCTGATGAAGAGCCCAGAATGGAGAAAGAAAAATATGACAAAATTGATAGGGAAGAAAGGATGCAGATGCTGCTTTGATTAATGAAGTGAAAGCTGTTAGAGATGCTCTAGTTGAAGTTTTAACAATCTCCCACAAATCACATACTCAGCAACCCAGTAGGTTTAGCATGGGTGCAATGGGCACAGCTTCTCTTTAGTTGGTCTACAGAAAAGGAACTGCAAGGTAAAAGGGCAATAAATAGCCATCATTGCTCTGCTGAGGTAACCACACTGGCATCACTCTACCTTGTTTTCTTACCTTGGGATAGGGCTTGAGGACACCCAGTGTCTGCCCAAAGCAGTTCTGGTTTTGTGTCCTCCTATGGGCTATGCCTAGGTAGTTCAGTCTGGAGAAGAGAAGGCTTGAGGGAACCTCATAGTAGCTTATCAGTACCTGAAGGGGTCCTACAGAAAGGCAGGGGAAAGAGTTTTTAATATCACACATGGTGGAAAGGCTAGGAATAATGGATGCAAATTGGAAGAGGGTTAGATATAAGAAAGGAATTCTTTCCAGTGAGGGTGGTGAAACACTGGAGAGATTGTGGATTCCCCCTCTCTGGAGGTGTTTAAGGCCAGGCTGGACGAGGCACTGAGCAGCCTGATGTAGTGGGATGTGTCCCTGCCTATGGCAAGGGGGTTGGAACTGGATGATCTTTAAGGTCCCTTTCAACCCATCCTCCCGACACATTATGTCTTCTGGAGGAAGAAATGATCATTCTCCTCCACATCAGAAGAAGAAGAAGAAGAAGAAGAAGAAGAAGAAAAGCCATGTCCAGTAGATTGAAAGAGGTGATTCTGCCCTTCTACTCTGCTCTGGTGAGACTGCATTTAAAGTACCACCTCCAGCTCTGGAGCCCTCAGCACAAGAAGCATATGGAGCTCTTGGAGAGAGTCCAGAGGAGGGCCATGTGGATTATGAGGGTGCTGGAGCACCTCTTCTATTAGGACAAACGGAGAGAGTTAGAGCTGTTCAGCCTGGAGAAGAGAAGGCTCTGGGGAGACCTCATAGCTGCCTAGCAGCACCTGGAGGGGGCGTACAGGAAAGCTGGGGTGGACTCTGTCAGGGTATGTTGTGATAGGATGAGGAACAATGGTTTTAAACTAAAGCAGGGCAGGTTTAGATTAGACATTAGGAAGAAGTTCTTCACCATCACTGGAGATATTCAAGGCTTAATGAGGCTCTGAGCAACCTGATCTGGTGCTGGATGTCCCTGCTTGCTGTAGGGAGGCTGGAGTTGATGACCTTCCAATTCAATTTATTCTATGACTATGATTTTATGATCATTATCATTACCATGGTTTATTGCGATGTCTGTGTCATTCACAGAAGTTCTTGTTGAGTTACTATTTGAATAGAAATCTGGTGATGTCCAATTTTACCTGAATATTAAACACATCTATTTGGCCTTCTAACAGAAATAAGAGGGACAAACAAGATAAGAAATTCTCTTTCACGAAGATTTCCCTTTTCAGAAACACTACGGCTGTTGGCTGGGTAAACAACCACAGTAACTAATTACATGGGGATTTATGCCAGGAAATAATGTAGCTTAGATCCTTTCCTTTTGATGATAATTTGATAAGAAAATTGGATCTCTTGGGCAACAATTAGCTTACTCCATGTTCCCTTACAATATCTTTGCTTTCACAACACATCCTCTAAGATACCCTCAGCTTTTGCCCATGGTCTCCATTTACTGTCCATCAGGTGAAGTTGCAGATGTGTTGACTGATGAGCTGACATAGATGTCAGTAGCACACCCTACAGCCCAGACTTTCCTCTGTAGATCTTCTCATATAGATTTTTTTTCTCTGTAAAACTACCACTTACAAAAAAAGTTATGGGTATGTCATGCTTACAGGCTGTAATTCCTAAAATCAGGTTTAATTGAAATTGGCCAGTTGGTTCAAAAATTCCTAGGAATTGACAGATGTTTTGGAAAGACACATAAAAACAGGTGATTTTGGGAACATCAATCCCCTGTGCTCTTTCCTGGTGTGTCATGGGAAAAGAATGAGAATTCTAATTTTTCTGAAAGCTGATTTTTATCAGTAGTGCTACTAAAGTTTAATTTTTGTGACTTTTAATGAAACCAACAGTATAACTAAGTCCCTTTCTCACCTTAGACAGAGCAGTCTGAATTGGAGATTTCTTGTACATAGAATGGTTTGGGCTGGAAGTGATCTTAAAGATCATCTAGTTCCAACCCCCCTGCCATGGGCAGGGACATCTCCCCCTAGACCAGGTTGCTCAATGCCTCTCTAATTAATCCAAGAGCATTCCTGCAAAACATGAAATTGCACTTAAGAAGCATGATGGGGAAAATAATATTTAACATAAACCTTCTAATCTTTATTCATCAGATACAAGCAAAGAAGAATCTAATTTTTTTTCTCTTTATATTTGCATCCATAAATCACAGAAATGCCATGATAATAATAATCCTTAGAGAATTCATACTCTGCTGAAGAAGATTTTTCCTTCTCAAAAATCTGTCCTTGGAATGACAGATACTTTTGTTTATGAGATATAAGGAAAAGGAATTTTTTTTCTTTATCTATAGAATTAGGTTGGCTGAGCTGCCTGGATTAGATCCATGTGGGAGTAAGAGCAACACTCAAAAGAGAAAGAGGAAAGAAGATGTCCATAAACATGAACTAGAGCAGCTTAAACTTCTTACAAAGCAAGAAGATCAGCTCTGAGTGTGAAGGCAGATAAATGAAGAGGTTGATTCTATGTGAATATTTCAAAGTGCTAGCATGATGAAGACTCAGGAGGAAATATAGTTGACCTCTACAGTTGGCTGTGAAAAATTATATTACTGGAGATTCGCTGCTTGCAGATAAATTACTCTGTCAGTGTAATCAGACTGATCAGAAAAGTGTCTTCCAGCACAGAAATACTGGCAACTCAGCTGCTCTCTGCTGGAGGAAGGGACCCTCCCAGCATCTATTGAGCTAATAAATGTACATTCAGCAACTGAATGAAAGAGACTTTGAAACAAGCTCTATTTCAGCTACTAATCACCAATTAACTTTGACTGGTCTGATATTCCACATGATTCTGATTTTGCTGCCACAAGATATGTAAACATAAGCTATTGGACTTGCTGAAATCCATCAACCCAACAAATTTTGCATTGTACTTCCTGTTGTTGTTTTCATCCATTGACGGCATTGATGTTAGACTGTAGCTTTATCCAGTGTCATTCCAGTGGGACTTGCCCAATGAGA
This sequence comes from Turnix velox, assembly GCA_013400935.1. Lineage (NCBI taxonomy): Eukaryota > Metazoa > Chordata > Aves > Charadriiformes > Turnicidae > Turnix > Turnix velox. Next base: position 32,224 of record VZTY01015859.1, read on the forward strand.
CAGTCTTCAATATCATGTCAGTCTCTTGAGCACACAACAGTTTAGACTACAGGCACTTAGGCACTTGGCAACACCAACACTGTGCGGAGATCTTTGAACTAAATACTAAAACCAGATCTTTGAACTAAATACTAAAAGAAAAATATACTAAATACTAAAAACTTAGGGCCTCAGTGTTCCTAAATGATGCCCATTTAAACCCCTGACTATGCAGAGTGACACAACTAGTATCTTTAGGAGGGTTCATCCTGGAGTAGCTCTGTGTTTCTTGACCAAGGAAAACTTGGTGAAAACTGATTTAGCAGCACACAAAGCTCAACTTTCCTTATCTGGAGGACAACATTACTGCCTTTAAAGACTGATCTCTGGCATAAGAATAGTTTCAGAGGTGGATGTTCTCTTAGCATAGAGGAGAGCTTGTGTAATGCTGAGTGGGTTCTTCACCATGTTCCTCAATGCCCAAGAATGGTATCACAATGCCCAAGAATACATCTGAAGCAGAAGGAACCCTGGAGCCTTTGTGTTGTGTTGGAGGAAGTTGGAGACACACAAGTAGCACCCTGATGCTTCTCCTCCCCTCTGTCAAGCCAAAACTCACTCAGGCAGACAGCTTCATCCTGTAACCATCATATTCTTCTGGCCCTGAAATTTGTTGTCTGTTTGAAACTTGTACTGTAGCCAAAGGATGTTGGAGTACATGGGAAAGTTGCAGAATGGAAGCCCAAGGCTACATGTGCTTGTCCAAGATTTATAATTGAAGTGGGCATTCTGGCAATGGAATGATCTGATTACAGTTTTTTTATCATTGTTTCTCAGACTATCCAAAAAGCCCAGAAATGTAAAATTTATCTCCTCCCTCCACAAGCCTGCCAAGGAACATAAGCCTCTGCCTGCCATTTCTGGAGGCTTGTTGTGAGGAGCTTTGTTATCTGCCTTTTGTCTTGGCCAAGAGATCACCTGGCTATTAGCCTAAAAAAGACTTCATGAATGGCAGATTTCTGAAGCTTGCCAGGTACCCATTGAATGTCTGGAGTAGCCTTGTAACCCATCAAGACTTGCCTAAGGCATCTGCTACAGATTTCAACTCTGTCAGAGAAAAATAAAAGGATGACATTTTAATCGTATGTTGTAGGTGTCAAGGATGCTCTAAGTGATGAGACCAAGAGTAAACAGGAATTAAATTGGGAAAACATGTGAAACCTGACACCAAATCTTCATTTTTGATAGAAAATTATAAATTGGATTCCTCAAAATGTAATTTTATTCCTTTTCAAGTTATTCCATTGAAAGTACTTGCAAATAGAAGGATTTTATTGCACTTCATTTCACTGTTCTCAGTAATTTATTTTTCACTTCATCCAAAAAGTAAAATAGTGGCAAAAAAAAAAAAGCATTCAAACGAGCTAAAAAATATGTAAAAAGATCTTGGGGATCTTCAGAAATCTTTTGATTTTGGACCCATAACTTTTAATTAGCATTTTCTAATTTCAAAATTATATTTTTATTGCTTATCTGCTAAGGCAAATTCAAATATATGGTGGGGGAGGGGGAACCAAGTTATTAGAGATAAAATTGAAATTCTGAGATTTTTTTATCAGCACTTTGACAGAGGGACCACAAAATACCTGATAATCCATTTCCTCTTAGAGTCAATCTGGCATGACAGAGACATTTTCATCTTCCTGCATTCCCTGATTAGATTTTCCTGTTATCTGTCTCATATTGTAATGGGAGGTTTTAGTACTCCTTGGGAAAGGGATGCAGAGGTGCCAGCTTGGGATTCCTCACTGATTCTTCAGCAGAAGAGGGACAGGGCCTCATTGTGAATAGGGACAGGGACACCAACCCTGGATTCTGAAGTGCTGAGTAGTGCAGAGGGGTTAAATTTGTCCAACAAGTCTTGTTCAGTTCCACTCCTCACCTTTTCCTTAGCTAAACCCTGACATGGACTAAAGGAACTCAGTTAATTCCAGATCCAAGAATTACCAAGTATTGGCAAGTTATTCCACACTTTGGTGGTTACCAGCTTCAACCTTAACTCTCTGAACACTACCCCACCACATGAAACAGGTTTGGCCTCGTGATTATGATTGATAAACTTCATTTGACGTGTCTCAGATCATTTGCCTCTGGAACTGAGGTCAGTCAGATTTGCTCTGCAGGTGTGAGCCAAAGTGCCAACATTCATAAAATAAGTTTCAAAGGGAGGCAGCAACAAAGCTCTGCTTGCTGGATGAATAGCCTGCACTCACACACCTGCAAAGTCTTTATCTACTCATCTACTGAAATTTTCCATCCCTAGGCTTGCCCCTTAAAAATCAGTGTTTTGGAAATTGAATTTATGTGCCAAAAGTCAGTTTCTGGAAACAAGACAGCCCTTTGGAAACCAGTAGCAGCACCATGCTCTGGAAATGTGTAGGCTACATTATCCACTACATTATCCCATGACATTTTGTTTGCCAGAAATGAGGTTCCAGATGCAGATACCAAATTTAAGTGTTGCAGAGCAACACCTGTAACTTGATGATCTTTAAGGTCCCTCCCTTCCCAAACTATTCTATGATTCTATGATAGTAGATTCAGACAACCATAGACAATAAAAATCTGGTAAACACAGCAAATCATAGAATCATAGAATAGTTCAGGTTGGAAGGGACCTCACAGATCATCGAGTTCCAACCCCAAATCTAGAAACCTTCTCAATGCCCCAGTGCAGGTGACTCTTATCAGAAAAGAAAAATGTCTCCCTGGAGACAATATTTAGCTGACTAAAGAATGATGTGTAGCATTAGATGCTGTGGGCTCACCTGTGAGTCCTGCTGCTGAGCAGTGAGGCACTAATCTTCCATTGAGACAGATCATACAGCCCAGCCTTGTGTATGAAATCTTCTGGGGTATCTTAAATGGCTTTAGATACCCACATTTAAGCAACTGAGTCCTGACACATCAGCTGCATCATTTAGATCTTCAGTAGCTGTACCGAGGGCTGATAAATCTGACTGGTTGTAAACATCTGTGCTGTGGATAGAATCATACAATAGTTTGGGTTGGGAGGGACCTTAAAGATCATCGAGTTCCAACCCCCCTGCCATAGGCAGGGACACCTCCCTCTACATCAGGCTGCTCAGTGCCTTGTCCAGCCTGGTCTTGAACACCTCCAGAGAGGGGGCATCCACAACCTCTCTGGGCAACCTGTTCCAGTGTTTCACCACCCTCACTGCAAAGAATTTCTTTCTTCTGTCAAGTCTAAATCTACCCCCTTCCAACTTACATCCATTGTTTCTGATCCTCCCATCACATATCTTATTAAGTAGTCCTTCCCCTGCCTTTCTGTAGGACCCCCTCAGGTACTGATAAGTTACTATGAGGTACCCCTGAGCCTTCTCTTCTCCAGGCTGAACAACCCCAAATCCTTCAGCCTGTTTTCATAGGGCAGTTGCTCCAGCCCTTTGACCATCCTTGTGGCCCTCCTCTGGACCCGCTCCAATAGCTCAATGTCCTTCTTAAATAAAAAATTAGGTGGAGCTGGCTACTACTCTATTTTCATATCTACCTCTCATAAATGCATCAGCTGTAGCCAAAACAGCACAACAACCTTCCTGGGTGTGACAGCTGCCCAGCAATAGTGAGTGATGGCCATTGGGAGCTTGTTCTGGGACACCACAACTGAATCATTCATCTTAATCTTCTTGAAGTTGAGTGGAGGCCGTAGCACACCTATGGCATTCCATCAGATTGCTCTGATGCTGTGTGCAAGAGCAGTGGGTTGGATTTTTTTTTATTTTTCCAGAGCTTGCTGTTTTCCTGGGAGTTTAAAAGCAGCACAGCTGAGGGCTCTGCCACTTCTCAACAAGAGTGATTAGTCTTTGTGGAGCACTGCTCTGAGACAGACAGGTTGCTCCAGGCTCTGACAGATAACCTGGGCATGCCTTGCTGGGTAGACAGCCCTACACGTCTGCGCATCCAATGACTATATTAGCCACTACATCACACTGAGAGCACATGCCTTATTGATAATCAGAGTGCTTTCCTGACTCACTGCCTTCTCAAATTCAATCCTTCCTCCTAAAGGTGTGATGGGAAAGGGAATTTGCAGGGGAACAAGTCTCATGAATTAACTTATTTTGCTCTGCAGAACTACCCTATGTGTTATCTATTGGGTTCCCATGTAGACTAAAGGGCATGGCTGGACTGAGGTCCAAAATCCCTTCCAGAAGCAGAGGGAGTTTTTCTAGAAGTCTGACTTCCATTTCTTTATCAGGAATGATGCTTCTTAGCTTACAAAAGCTGACAGCAGCTGTGAGTAGGGAAGATTGATTCTTGCTTCTTTATTCTTTAATTAACCTATCCTCTGCTGCACTGCCTAGTTAATATTAATGTGTTCTCCTTGAGCTCCACTACTTACCCATCATGCTATGTGATCTTCTGTTGCCAAACAATTAAAATATCCCTTTCTCTTTATTTTTTCACTTTTAGTTGACTTAGTGACTATGCATTATGAGGTGGAGGTTTGATATTTTACAGAACCTGAGCATTCAAATTTATTAATGCGGTGGAAATGAGCAAATATTTGGAAGAGAAAAAAGTGTCTCTGTGGTTGTTAATATCGGAAATCCAAATATTTGCTTAGCTCTAAGAGGAATTAATAGCAATTGCATAGTTTGCCTTCTCACACTAAATATTTATGACAGATGAGGGAAAATTGCACAGAAAACATGCTTTATTTTAAAATAATATGCTATGGACAAGTAGTCAACTCTGTCAAAATTCTAAGCTGAGTCAATTTTTAAAGAATTTTTTTTCTTAAAAGCTGAAAAGAAGTAACTTAAAACTTTTCCATTTACATTGAAATTTTTATCAAAGATGAATGTTTCAAAACACACATTACAAGAAAGGAAATGCTCAGCCATTGTAAGTAAATGAAAAATCCAAATATTTCTTTTAATGGAATAAACCTGACAATCTACTTAGGAAAACTGAAAAATAATTACAACTTATATTAAATTAATTTTGACTGCATAGATGCATACAAATGCAAAAAGAATAAAACATGTGTAAAAATATTCTTATTCTTAACTACATGCTCCAATCCCACTGAGTAGGTACACAGCCTGAGTATAAAAGGGGAGCAGAATCTGAGAGATGTCATGGGGTAATGCTTTTGTTTAATGGCTGTTGAGTCAGTGACAATTTTACACCTTTTAAATAAATAAATCAGTGTAAGATTTTTAGTTCTGTGATACTAGGTATTAAAGGAAAATATGAGCTGCATGCAAATGGAAGTCTCTTGCCAGCTCCAGACAACAGAGCATAGCCAGAGCATAAAACAGAATCTAGTAGTGTCTGACAAGTTTATTATGGGGAGCAGAGCTGCAGTTCCCTGGCTGTCACCTGAAGAAATCACTGCACAGGGAAGGCACTGAAACACTGATAGACTGAAAGGACATGTCTATAATAACATTACATTTAATAACTGCTATTATTGTAATGTCAGACAATGCACTGTCTTTAGGCACTTTGCAAAAGTGCTCTGCTTGTGCATTCAGTCCAGGGGGAATGTCCTGAAAATCCAAATAGCTTCTCCTTACTCTATTGTGTTAGACACACTGATGACAACCTTTTGCAAGGTTTAAATGAAGTCCAAACAGTCGTGGCTTTGGCTTTAATCTCAGCATATAACAAATACAGGTTCTTTATAATGGACATTGAATAAAAATGGTGATTTTGTAACTTTAAATTTCATTTACTAGTAAGTAGATGCTCAGGTGGAAGCCAAGACCTGTTCATACAGCATTTATCAACACGCAGCCATTGAATGAGTGGCAGGTAGTTTACACTCCAGTGGTTTGCAATCTCATTGATCAGGAAATAGAACTCTGCCTTCCAGAGCAGTTCATTTTTAGTTTTGCCCTCTCAGCATTCTGAACCATATTATGCCTTGTACATCTTCTTGAAGCCAGTGGAGTTACTCCAGGGATTCAGCAGAACCTTTCTGTCCAGAAGAATGAGGAGGTGAAATTAAATATGATGTGTGAAAAATGAAACATGAAATGTGAAAAATTACTTTTCCCACTGATTTTTTTCTATTAATGGAATCAAGCCTCTGTTTTTGTGATATATTTTAATAATAGCTGTGCAAGTCAGTTTCTTCCCATGATACTCAGTAATCATCAGTAATCCTGTCACAAAAAGTGCTTATTAAGGCATCTCTTGCCTCCAGTCTGATGGGCATCTACATTCAGCTTGGCTCTACTTTTCCCCTTGGTCATAATTGATCATCATCATGCTGTAGTCCATTAAAGATGCCTGAGACTTCCATACACAGCTCAGGTCTCTTATTAGCAGTGGACAGGTAGTGGCTTACAGGGCAAAGAGAGTAAGTGCTTGGTTTACAGATAATTGAATTGCTTATCAGCATCACAATTGATTCCTATAATCCGCTGCAGAAAGCAAACACATAGTGCAGTGATTTTGGATGAGCTTTTAATTATAGTTGGAAATATCCTAAATCTAAGTGAAGTTCTAGGTTGTCTTTTCCCACTTCCATTCTCAGGCCACTTTCTCCAAGTGATGAACTCCCCCCCAGATGTCTGTTGTGGTGGAAGTGTCTCATCTACATAGTCTATCTCTAGCACCAAAACCACAGGAGTTCTCTCTCCATTACTTGAGACTTCACCACATGCACTGGTTGTCTTGCCTAGCTGGCATTTGTGTAATGATCAGGATAAAGGGCAACCCTATGGATCAAGGCACAATCCATTTATTTGTATCACAGAAGGGGGAGAATCATAGAATCATAGAATAGTTTGAGTTGGAAGGGACCTTAAAGACCATCGAGTCCCACCCCCCCTGCCATAGGCAGGGACACCTCCCACTAGATCAGGCTGCTCAGTGCCTTGTCCAGCCTAGTCTTGAACACCTCCAAAGAGGGGGCATCCACAACCTCTCTGGGCAACCTGTTCCAGTATTTCACCACCCTCACTGTAAAGAATTTCTTTCTTATGTCAAGTCTAAATCTATCCCCTTCCAATTTACATCCATTGTTTCTAGTCCTCCCATCACATATCTTATTAAAAAGTCCTTCCCCTGCCTTTCTGTAGGACCCCCCTCAGGTACTGATAAGTTACTATAAAGTCCCCCAAAGATCTCTGCACATTTAAATTTCAGCCTTCCCCTGAAGATTTTGGAAACTTCCTCTTGATTCTTTTGAGACTTGAGGCAGAGCATAGGAGATATTCTTCATGCTCTCAATCTAATTCTCATGAGTTGTTTGGGGTAACTTGGGCTGCACATCCTTTCTCAGACTAGGAAAATTGTATTGGAGCTACTGTAAAGCCCTGCTTTCCTCAAGCCATCCAAAGACAGATGAAAGGCAGAGACATGTAGAACTAAGCAAAAATTAATTCACAGTTTTAAACATATTAGCAGGCTCATATACCATATGTTATCATTGATTTGATCAAGCAGGCTGATTGGATTTCCCAGTTTTAATACAGAAAGTTCTGTAGGAGATGGATTTGCCCAGAGCATGTGTACTCTGAAGAATGCTGTTCTTTACCAGTTTCCTATGAAAGTCACTAAAGGGCTACTTTAATTTACTCTAATTAGTAACAGTGTTTTAAAGGTTGTCACAGGAAATGCTGATTTCTCTTTAAAATTTGATGATAAGAAACTGATTGCAAACTCAGATATCTGTAAAATATTTCTACACAAGAAATCTTCTACTCCTTCCAGCTCTTTATTTCCCAGTTTAATGATATGTAAGCTTTATCCCTGTCCTGCCTGGAGACTCAGAAGACTCCTGCAAGCCATAATAAATGACACTTGAAACAAATCACCATTACCAAAAGATTTGTTTGTTTGGAGGGAAGTCAGCACAGAAAAGACAAAGGAGAAAAAAACCATTTTTCAGTGAGTCCTGTACCCCCAAGCACTTTGCAACTACCATTAGAGATACTTGTTGTCTCTATGACATCCATCCACATACATTTTTCAGTGTTGCCTTGAACCTAGTGAAATCTATTAATCTTCTTGCTTGTGATTTGTTCTTAAAACTTTTTGGAAATGTTCACAACGGAAAGGTTCCAATTTGTTGAAAACTACTTAAAAAAATACCATCTGATCACGCAAAAGCCATTGCCAAATTGCAGTCTGGGTAACTGTCTGTTAGTGTGGATCACACTGCCCTTTAGAAGTGAAAAATTACCTCAGACCACCACAAATTTACTGAATGCAGACTGAAGCTGTAATCAATGATAGCCACAAGGTGTACCACAGGAAAAAGTTCTATTTTTTCTGTGAAATCTCAAGAGAGTAAGTATATATTCACCCGAGTTCATTTGTATCCACAGGTCAGCATTTTCCTAGAGCTATTTAGCAGCCTAATGTACATCATCCATATGTCACAGGTATCACAAGCACTAAATACTACTCTTAGGAAGTCAATTACCCATTCAAATTTTGTGGTGAAGTCATCTGTATGCAAAGCTTTGCAGTTCACACTTTATTCCCTCTCCACTGTTGCTTGGAGTCATCTGCACCTCAGCCCTATAAATTTGTTTATTTCAGATGTGATCTGATGAAGCTCCTTTAGCTCTCCTTCAAGAGACATCTTGTGAGCAGAGTTACAAGACAAGCAATGTTGAGGGAAGTTGCTGTGAATGGTCACCATGCTGAAGTTCTGTTTCTGAAGGCACTGGAAACCAATCTGTCAAAAATTGGAGAAGGCTCAGAGGGGACCTCATAGTAACTTATCAGTACCTGAGGGAGTCCTACAGAAAGGCAGGGGAAGGAATTTTTAACATAATATCGGATGGGAGGACTAGAAACAATGGATATAAATTGGAGGGGGATAGATTTAGACTAGACATAAGAAAGAAATTCTTTACAGTGAGGGTGGTGAAATACTGGAACAGGTTGCCCAGAGAGGTTGTGGATGCCCCCTATTTGGAGGTGTTCAAGACCAGGCTGGACAAGGCACTGAGCAGCCTGGTCTAGTGGGAGGTGTCCCTGCCTATGGCAGGGGGGTTGGAACTCGATGATCTTTAAGGTCCCTTCCAACCCAAACTATTCTATGATTCTATGATAAAAATACACAACTTGTTTATGAAAAACATCCACCCAATACATCTCTACTATGTTCTTCATAAGGAACTTGTTAGAATAAAGGGCAAATAAAACCCAAGATGTACTGCTCTTGCCTTGCAGCTGAGAAGCCTTCAAGTAAGGGTTATGAAGTGAGGTTATTGAGACACAAGTTCTACACTGAGACACTCAGCACTGAATCATAGCACACAAATTTGTAACTACCAACTTCAATGGTTCTCCTTCCAAGGATTTCAAGAAAATTCTGACAGAGGAGATACAGAGGTAAAAGGGAGGGTTGTCTGAGACAATGAAAAATAATTTTATTAATGACAACAGCTTTTGAGATATGCTAGTGGTAGAAATAAATAGGGCCAAACTTCAAGCTTGTCTAAACACCACCCAAAACAGTGGTCCATCTCTTCATGTGAGGTATTTCAGAGCAAGACATAAATTTCCCCACATCTCATTTTGAAATAGCATTTATAGCTACAAAACATCTTCCTAACCTGGTCATTTGGAAACAACTTAGTCTATGATTTTCTCCATAGTGTTTGTAAATCAATGGAAGACACCAGGAGCTCGTCCTCACGTTTCTGCCTGGGACTTCCTGGACTGAAAGACCTCCATGTGTGTTGTGTGGGTGCCTTCTGTGTGAGTGTGAGACAGATGTGCTCCAGACCCATTGAACTCATGGTGAAAAAGCAGATCAATTGTAAATACTGTACAAATGGCCCAAATCTCATTCTCTTATTTAAAGAACTTTCCCAGGAGAGAAAAGCTGTTGTGTCTGCTAGTCCCATCCAGGAGTAAGGACTTCACCCAACCATCACTTCCCTCCAGATCTGCTCTGTCAAGATAATTATCTGTTCTGGCAGCTAGAACTGTGAGCAAGTAGAGTGTGGAGCAAAGCTTTCCTTTCTTCTTCCTTTTTTATACATTCTGGCAATGTGGCAGATCTTTGAAGACCACTCCTACATGACAAATGAGGCAGGAGCACCTGCCCACAGTTTCCAGTATCTTACACACTTTGATTCCTCCTTGAAAATGGAGGAATAATTCAATTGGACTCTTGTGATTAGATTGTATTTTAATTCATTTTCTCCCATTTTCCTTTCTGAAGCAAATGTAAACAAAACTTACATTATTATTTTTCATTTCAGTCAAAAACTCTTAACAGCCTGTGACAGACTTAGTCAAAGCACAGGACTCCACGAAATAATTTGAAGATAAATTAACAAGCAGATAAATGGAAACTATGGGATATAATTATACTATTGACAAAAGATAACATCAAGTATCCATTTTACACAGAGCTACCAGGAGATGATTATCTGTAATCTAACACCTTTATTCCAATAATGATACTTGATCTGGTAATTAGCTGCTTGAAAACAGCTAAAGTTTAGAGATCTCAGTGTAAAAAGAAGTGACAACATTTGAAACTTAAATAATTCATACTTTGACCACAGATATGCCTTTCTTAAGGCTGAAAAATATCAGTTTGAATGCGTTCTAATTGAAAGCAGCAAAACCTTGTTCACTTTCCACTAAGAATACATGGCACATCCCCACTCCTCCCATGTCTGTGAGTGCAGGACTCAGCTTCTCCTTGATCAATGAGAAGGGAAGAAACTTCTGTGAGCAATTCACCTGCCTTTGTACCCTGTCACTTCCCAACCATACAGCATGCACCTGAAAATGAAAGTGACTGGTGTAGCATAGCCATGGCATACCTAGTGATTATCTTTCAGCTAGGATGGCTCTATTTCTCCTTGGAACCCAAAGGAATTGCTGTGACATAAATTGCTGAGTACAACACCGAGAAACTTCTCCACACCGATCAATCTAAGCGCAATTTATGTGCAAGGAGCATGAAATGAAGCTAAGTTATTCTGGCACCTAATAAGAGAATGAAATGACATTTTTATCTGATTGAAAGCCCACAACTCTTTAATTATAGAGCATTGGGCCAAACCCATCTTCATTTCATGCATTTTTAGGTTGACCATAATGGGTTTTCTTGTTCTTATTTGGATTAAATTTTCAGCTTGCTTCTTCATTCTCAGTCCCTTGAAAGACTTTAACAACTGATCTGCCAGCACAAACATCACTCTCACTTACTCCTCCAAAAGCATGGCAGAAAGCAGCCTAACATCAGATCAGGGAGAAGGGATGATGGTGCTAACCAAAATGGAGATCAAATTATTGAAGTTATTTTCTATATCATCCCAATTCCTAAATCTTGGATGCTAGCTGTAGGGGATTTGCCATCATGCATGGCTGTCATTATTTGTACTGATGCTTTTCTTCTCAAAAAAACCTTTTCAGTTGCAAAGGACAGTATAAGATTCCAAAGACAGGTCCCAGATTTTCAGGTAATTTGTTGTTTTCCCAATTACATTGGTATTTCCAGAAATGCTTCCATCAATCATTAAATAAAATGCCAGCTTTTCCATTACTTTATAACACCACACAATGAATTTCCTTGTGTATTTGGACTGCAGAATGTGTCTGCCTGATGAGTCGTCAGTATCACACCAGACATTTCACTGTGTCAAGAGCCTGCTTCCAATGTACAACAAGGGACAGTGAATGAATCAAAACAATGGGGAAGTGAGGCAATGACATCCCCCTGTCAAGAAGATAGATTTTGGAGGGCACAGCTGAGGTATCTGTTTCACTTATCACTGCAGCAACAAGTTTGTTGACAAGAAAATTTTCTTGCAAGCAGAACAACATATTCTCTGCTGCAGGTCAGATTGCACTGAACTGTGGAATGGTGCAAATGAAAGATGGGCCACTCATCTTTAAAAATTAATATCCTAATTTAAAAGCAGAAATTTGCTGTGGTTCTATATTGTGTTTTCCCTTTCTTTTTTCTTCTTTTTTTCCTTTTTGCATCGAGGTGTACTTTCACTGTTCTTATTATTGGAAAGTACCTGTCTCCTTAGCTCATTTTTTATTCCCTGAGGAAGGTGTTAACATTTCATCCAGAAATGGTTTAGAAAGGAAGTAAATCTTCCATTGTATTTTTGGATGGGTTTACTCACACAATTAAAAAGAAATGAAAACATTCAGAGTCCAATTTGAAGTCTGCTCTCTCCATAAAAGAGATCCATGCCAGCAACTTCTATTAATGCAAATGGAAGTTATTAAGTATATCTTCCTCAGGTGTTGATGGGAGAAAGCAGGTGGAATGGAATGATCCTCCTGTGATGTAGCTTCTGGAAATGTGAATTAGAGATGGTTATGAAAGAAAATGAAAAAGTCTGCTTCCAGAGGATGCTGTGGAAAGGTGATAGAAGTTAGAAAATCAATGGACATGGCAGTGTACTAGATCAAAAAATGACCTTGACTGATCTTTGTGCTGAAGCAGTTTTTGCCTTTGATAAATGGCTTTTAAGTGGAAAAACATTTAAGTGCTCCTGATGAACTTTATTAATGCCACTAAACAGATGCACTTGGGGGCTATTAACATTTGTACACTGTATTATACACACGAAACACAGAAATCAAACTGGGAGAGCTTCTGATGCCCATAGAGAAGCACCAGCCCCTACTGCCTGCTAAAGGAGGACATATGCCTGACATGTCATTAATAAGAACAAGCTTAAATAAATGGTACATTAATTATCAGAGGAGTTTTGAAGGCAATTTTGTATGTTATCTGCAGAACTGGGTGAATGATTTGTGTGCAGCTATTCAGCAAGTCTTGTTCCCCATTTTCTCCCAGGTTTCAGGCACTGGATTTTTTTAGCAATTTATTCATGTGCAGGTTTATTAATTTTACCAAAATAGGAGTGCACACATGTTGCTGTGACCTAATTTCCCAGCTGATTCGGGTTGTATTATGTATTTGTCCTGGCTGGCTCAATATTGCTGGGGGATAGAATAGAAGATTATCTGAGTATTTTCTTCATAGATCAGTTCATGCTTTCGGATTCTGATGGATCAGAATGACATTTAAAATCTCTCTTCTTTACTTATAAATTTGGCCCTGGCCAAAATATCACTGCTAGAAAGTATATATAAATTCATATTAATGTCCTATCAAGTGATGGAACAATACTTTAATTCCTCTATGGTTTAATGGGGAGATTTTCATTCACCCTGTATTCACACTACTGCTGAACTGGTTAAGTTTGATTACCTGCAATGTACTATGAAAGATAAAAATTTATGATCATACTTATCTATAAATCCCTACAAGTTAATTGACAAATTCAGAGCTGCTACCAGTTCTTCTCACCTAGAAAGAATAAGTTTGCAAAGAAGTGAAGGACAATTTAGTAAGTTTTTAGTGGATAAAATGAGAAACTTCTGACTTAAGAAGGAACTTGAATAAATTGAATGGAAAGGACTTCACAAATAAGGATTTCAAAGCATCTGTGAAATAAACATGACTAATTGTTTTGCTACAATGATTATTCAAACTCTTTTGTAAGTTTATGGCATGGTATCAACAGAACACATCAAATTATTTCACAGTCACTTTGTTACTAATCATCTCAGCAGGAGACAGCACATGCATGATCTTGACCCTCCCAACAGAGGTATCAAACAAGCAATTTGCAATGATACGTTCTATAATGGCTTCTCCCCATCTTATTGGAAATTCTCCATCTCTTGAATATTTTATGTATTGCTGAATAAATACAGAAGGCAGAGCCTATTTTCCAGAAGATTCTACTCTTTTGCTTATGCCTAACAGACTTTCCTATTTTCCTGGAAATTGGAACAACATTGAAAATGTCTGTTCATATTACAGCCCTTACATACAGATTTTCTCTGTTCAAAAACTCTTAAAACAAAGTTCTGATCTGGAAAGCTTTTAGGGTTTTCCATTTCAGGGTCATAAAGAGCCTTCATTTCCCACCTAGGCAGTAAGGGAGCAATAAAAGATTTAGAAGAACGGGAAATATTCAAGCACACTGAGAGCTTAAAGCTCTGTTTTTTTAAGAGATACTTCTGCTTTTCACAAAGCTTTACTGAATCCTGTGTTTATTTGAACCTTATTTCAAGCTCATGCTTGCAAAAGGACATGTATAACATGAGTATACACATGATGGTATCACAAAATGTAGGTGTCATGAGTAAGGAATTCAGTTAGGAAAATCTAACTAGGAAGAAAGGAACATCATAGAGCTGGAAGGAAGATGAAGGCATAGAAATTTGTTGAGAAAAAGAAACTTCAAGTTATGCCATATTTCTCAGGTTTTGTTCATATATGAAACACTTTGGTTTTATTAGAGAAAATATAAGACTCTGAAATACATTGCATGTGTGAGCCAAGCACAGGCCAATATAGCAGAGTAAACCTACCCAAAAATTCCTGAGTGCTGTGCAGTCAAACCTGATGAGAACCTATTTGAGATCCTTACAGATTCAGTTACAGATAGACACAAAACCTAAATATGAATAATCTTGTACTTGGGCACAAAGTTCATGCAGTCATTTCATTTAATGTTGATATATTCATCATGTTAAATTTTGCTTTGAATTTCAAGCAGTACCTTGAACTACCTGAACACCTGAAATTCACTTGAATCAGACTAGTTTCACGTGGGATTTATGTCAACATAAATCTGTTGTGTGTTTGTCTCAGGGGCTGACAGTACCAGCTATGATCCAAGAGAGGAGTGAGACCCCAGACACTTGTTACCTGGTGCCTCACGTAGCCTTTGTGTCATCTCCTGAGTTCAATAAGCTTTTCCTCATGATCATGCACAAATAAAGTAAGGCTCATCATAATAAATCAGACTAAATCAGGAATTATAGCTCATTTTCATCAGATCTCAACACAAATGAAGACTAAAATGCTGCAGTACTACTGCATTTTACTGCAGCACTGCAAAGCAAATAAATGTAATGCTGGTTT
>VZTY01015859.1:50419-102591 GCA_013400935.1 Turnix velox
ATTTTTCTTAATTTTCCTGTCTTGGCCAAGAGTATAGAGGGAATGACACAAAGCAGCCACAGAACATTAATAAATGCTCCCGTTCACTTCACAGGGTTAGCCCACAGGCAGCATCTGAAGTAGAAGAAGAAAACAGTGCAAATGACAACAGCAATTTCAGCAATTGGATTGTTACTGGAATAATTAGTAGATACAGATAGGTAATGTTTGCAAAATAAAATTAAGCAAAGCTTCAGGAAACTTTGCTGAGAGGACTGTTTTTACAGTGTTTTACAGTGAGAATGTTTAGTTTGCACTCCAAACATGCCAAGAACACTTACCAGTGTGTCAATTGGGAAAAGGCAAAATGACATGGTGCAGCTCAGTGTGGAGCTGGTGGGGGCACGTTCCAGAGAGATACTGGTGTTGCTGGGTATATACAGCACCCTGGGGGGTTCCATTTCCCACACCTCATCTGCCTCATGCTAAAAATGTTGTCTCATTGCTTGATAATTTGCTGGTTGGCATTTCTGTGAAACTAACTGTTTGGTTCCCTGTTTCCTTTTTGACACAAAGTGTCCCTAGATAAAAACCTACAAATTTACACATGCACGTTATATTGCTTTTTTGATATATAAAGTTNAATAGAAAATATACAGTATATTATATATATTATTATATTCTACATACAAACATATAGAAAAGGATGTGAAAATTTGCATAAATATGTTTTATCTAGTTGTACGTCTTTCTTACAAATAAATATATTTAGATACATATGTACATAATATCTATATTTGAACATGCATAAAATAAATATACATCTATTCTTAAAAATGTGCATTTGTAATGGAAAAATACCTTCTTTAATAATAGCAAATTGAAGGATTATTTAAATTTTAATATGAATTAAAAGTAAATAACAAAAATCAAAAGGCAGGTACAGGACTCTGAGCTCCTAAAGGAAGCCTTCAGCTTCTCAAGGGTGAAAGGGAAGGTGATGAGGTTTGGGGAATGGCAGATTTGGGAGGGGAAAGAACAGACACAAACACAATGGTAAACAATCCAGGTCTACAGACCTGTCCAAGGGGGAATGGAAAGGGGACCTACAGAATTATAGCCCAGCCCAAAGAAGTCCCCTCTAGCCCCTGTCCCACAAAGACCCTGCAGTGCTCCTGGGGCAGCCCTGAGGCAACGCTCCTCACGAAATTGGAAATCCAGGACAAAATATCACCATGTTAAATACTTAAATACTTCAAAAAACACAAAAGGTTTGTTTCTTCAGCCTCACATTCTATTAGTCACACCTGGAGAAATAACATTTCATAATACAAGACAAAAGAAATCCTTCCAGTATTTTATCATCAGACTAATTAAATAATTTGGAAAGCTGCTTCAGACTCAATAGAATGATCATGAAAATTTGCTAATAATAATGTGTTCAAAGACAGATTAATTCACTGAAAGGCAGTTTATGCAGGCCTTTGTATTAGTTAGGGTTGTTGCCCTCCACAATAGCCCTGCTGTGGCATCCAGCTCCAGGTACAAGTGTTCATTTAGAGGTAAAATAAATAAATAGTTCAAAAATGTTTCTTTTTACTCCCCATGTACATCTCTTTTACCTTCACAATCTGCAAGAAACCTTGAGAGCAGCAATGTCTGCTAGACCAATAAGTAAAATCCATTTGGTAGGACAGTGGCACCTCAGCACAACTTTACTGAGAGTAAACAAGCAGAAAGCAATTTCTTCAGCTCTTCTGGGATGAGAGATGGAATGTATCAGAGATCAAACTATTTCCAAGACAATGGTCTATAATTGAATTTCCTTCCTTTGCAATTTCTGTTTGCAGAAAGTGAGTCTTATGACAGACTTAAGGACAGACTTCCTTCATTTCTGGGAAAAAAAAAAAAATTTTGGATAAGACATTTCTTTTCACTGGCAAGAGTAGTGTCCATCCTGCTGCTTTTGCACTGAGAGGAAAACACTCCTGCCCCTGTTTTATTATCAGAGCATGGGCTATGCCTGAGGGGGTCCTACAGAAAGGCAGGGGTAGGACTTTTTAATAAAATATCTGATGGGAGGACCATAAATTATGGATGTAAATTGGAAAGGGGTAGATTCAGACTTGACATAAGAACAATTTTTTACAGTGAGGGTGGTGAAGCACTGGAACAGGTTGCCCAGAGAGGTTGTGGATGCCCCCTCTCTGGAGGTGTTCAAGGCCAGGCGACAAGGCCTGATCTAGTGGGAGGTGTCACTGTCTATGGCAGGGGGGTTGGAACTCGATGATCTTTAAGATATCTTCCAACCCAAACTATTCTATGATTCTATGCAACTGCAGGTACTGGGTGACTCAGGTGTGTTCACTCCTGGAGGCTACACCTGCACTGCTGGCACTGTGTTCTGTGGGTTTCCCCATTCCTTTCCCTGTTGACACCCTTTTTTTTTTGTTAATATATCAGTTATTGGAAGTTTTTCAGTTATTCTCAGCTCCTTGCTTTATGTCTACTGCACAAGTGGCTTTATGCCAGGTGGAGACAAGCTACATCACGCATCCCTGTATGCATGAACTGCACATTTCACCACTCTAAGGGGACAAGTATAATTTCTAACTCAGAACTATCAGCTGGAAATTATCTAAATTCAGATTCCTCAAGTTGCCAGACCACACAAGATGGCTGTTTCTTAGAAGCCAAAGATGTTTCTTGATTAAGAAACCAACTTTAGAACTTCCTGCATGTTATGGTCCTCAAGGGTGATATTACAAAGATATTCAAGCACTCTGCAACTTAATTCTTCTTCTATAAATTGGGGATACAGCTTTCCCTTGACCATTAAAATTTTCAACTTCAGGGGACTGTAAAACATCCTGTGAATGAAAGTTCATCCCAATTGGTATTTCTAGTTGCTGCAACAGATATAAAGAAGAATAGTAGTACATTGTACCTTGAGATCAAATTATATAAAAGAGAAGAATTACAGCAGAATTCTTCTGCTGCAGCAGTTCACATCTGTCTATGCTCTGAAAGCCAAGAAAACTATGAATCATTGTCTGAGGTGAGCAAAGTCACCCATGTTTGCTCCAGAAGAAAAATAAAACCCACAGATGAGGACACACTGATAGTTAGCAGTTTCTGCACAAAACAGAAAAGCTATAACATTTTTCTCACAGTGATGCTCAGAAGAATCAGAATCACAGAGTTGTTATGATTGGAAGAGATTTTTAAGATAATTAAGTATAGCTGTTAACCCAGCACTGCCAAAACAGTGTCCCTTAGCACCACATCTACACATCTTTTAAATACTTTCAGGGATGGTGACTCAAACACTTCCCTGGACAGCCCATTCCAATGCTTGACAAACTTTTCAGTGAAGAAATTTCTCTTACTATCCATCCTAAACCTCCCCTGGTGTAACTTGAGGCCATTTTCTCTTGTGCTATCAATTGGGTACTTTTTGGGGAGAGACAAATGCCCACCTCTCTACATTCTGTTTTCAGGTAGATTAGAGAGCAATATGGGTTTCTTTCAGCCTCCTTTTTTTCAGGCTAAAATACCCCAGTGCTTTTACTTCCTCTTCATAAGACTTGAGCTTCAGATCTCACACCAGCTTTGCTGTCCTTCTCTGGACCTACTCCAGTTTAAAAATGCAACGATGTGAGATGTTCACCATCCCTGGCATAAACTGGAATAGAGAATTTGGCCTGTGAGACTGGATTCTATTCACCTTTTAAACCTGTAATTGGGACTAGTGTTAGATAATGAAGTTATCCAGACTCAGGAACTCCTCAGTACTTTTTTTTTTTTTTTGAACAGGGAGAATGAGAACTGCTGGAGATCGGCTGTGAATGTGCTATTGATTTCTCTCCTGCTGCTACCATGAATGAGAAATGCCTTGTAAAGCATTCTCATTTAGCGGGAAATCAGAGCTTTCCCAGCAAAGTGCAACAGCACCACCAGAATGCTTCCAGCATGAGGGAGACTATGTACTGCCAGGAGTTGTTTTTGGTCCACCACACCAGTGAACTGACAAAGAGCTTTTCATCTTTACCTAGTCTAAATAACTGGATCTACAGTCAGTAATACTAATCATGCTCTACAAATTCCACCATGGGTGTGGAGCCAAGCCACAGATGAGTAGAATTTGTCTGCAGTGACACGTGGTAGTGATCCATGCGAGCTTTTCTCACTTGGCAGAGTGGGGAGGCATCAGATGGGCTGTGTTTCCTTGGGAATTCCCACGAGGCAGCGAAGCAGATAGTTAAGGTGTGCAGCACTTAAGTTTGAGCTGTGCCTATTACCAAGCATCCTGGAGGATTTCCAGTGTGAAGTGCTCTTTTAGGAGGTATGGGGGAGGGTGGAGTGTGGTTTTCCCCAAATAGATTTCATGGGGAATAAACAGCTCATTTTGTGACCTGTGCTACCTTTTAGGACTATTAGAAAATAAAAGCATAGGTGTCTGTAGTTATGGATGCTGCTTCAAGGGATTTTTTTCCATTTCAAGGTAATATGTTGAAAAGGGAAACAAAATTAGTCTGGTACTATTCCAGTGTGTTTCAAAATCAGAAGCATTATATGCTTTAAAGGCTGTACATCGAACTAGCATGACTGCTGAACCACATCTGTTGAGCTTTAGCATATTTTTCTCTCCAGTACTCACCTTAATGAAGCATCTGATACCTTTGGCAGTGTAATTGGAGGAGACTGCTTAAAAGAATCATTCATCCTGCCCTATTACCTGTACCAGATCAAAGCAGGGCAATAACTACCAGATGCTGCTGCATATATTTGTGTCTGTTTGTGAATTTGTTCACTTTGGACTCTTTTAAAGTGAGTAAAATAGAGGCACTGTGGAAATAGGGAAGTGGGAATAATACTGCATTGCATTTTTATTATGAATAGATTTATATAAATAACTATGAACAAATCTACTTTGAAAAACTACAAATTGTTTCTTAATCTCATCCTCTTCAGAAAAAAAACCCCAACATATCAGAATTTATTCTCTGTGCAGTTACTTCTTGTATACTCAGCTGTAATATTAAGATAATGTTTAATATCATGCAGAGCTATGAAAGTGTTTCCCATTTCTGTTTGAATGTGTTAAAGAAATCTAAAGGTTACAGAACAGTGCCCTGGGCCTCACTGTGCTTTAAAAAGTAAAAGGCTTCTAAATTCTACAGAGGATGTGATTCAGTAATCCCAATTTTGTTGAATTTCTTAAATTGCAGATTAAACTAAATTACAGATAAAAATATAGCAGTTTCAATAAAAGGTAGAGTCTGTGAAAGTCTGTGTAATCATACAGAAATGGATGGGAGGACATTTTACCTCCATTGAATCTGCAATTCAAACAAAATTCAGAGTCTCGGGGATTACTTCCACGAGGATATAAAAAAAATGATCAGAAGTAGCTGCTTTTGAATAAACCCATGTCTATTAACAGCAATTCCAGACAAACCCCTATTTCTGCCAGCATTGCAGGAATAAAACCCAGAAGCCTCCCCACTCCATGTGGTTCTTGGGCTCATTCCAGGCTGTGCCAAGGATAATTCTTCTTCACATTCCAGGTTGTGCCAAGGATATTCTCTCTCTCCCCTCTTTCCATGCCAGAAATGCCTGTACAGTAGGATCATAGATTTAAGACTTATTGTGGTTTGGGTTTATGATTTCCCCCTTGGCTTTGTGCCTCTGTCTCTTAAAAGAAACACACAGCCATGATCTTAGCACTCTCTCCAGTACCATGAAGACAATCACCCCCTCTCCTTCCTATTTAATTTAAAAATATTTCAGCAAAGCAATGAATAAGTATTGCTGTGTCAATTCTGACATACACTTTTATTGCCAGTGAACCTCAACATTGAACCTTATCACAGGAAGCAAATTTTGTTCCACTTGTCTTCAACTGGAACCACACCTGTCACATGGTCATCTGTGCTCTTTGACCTCCCCCTAAAATCTGAATGACTCTCTGCAATGTCTTTTACTCTCCCAAGAAATGGAAAATCAGATAAATTCTTTACTAGTGTGTCTTAGCCCATTGCTTGAAACAAAGAGGAATTTAATCCAAGTTGGCATCACTTCAATCCAGGATGATACCCTCCATTGGAATTTTTATACTTATTTACTTAATTCTCATTTCAGGAGTTCTGTAGGTCTGTCTTTTTTTTTTTTTGTCTATGTAATTTTAAATTTCAAAGATATAAATAAAGTTTTTCTTCTCTAGGCAAAATTGTGTGATACATTAAAATTTTAGTTTCTTCAACTCTTCAGAAGTGTGCAAGGAATATGGATTTGGGAAAACTTGGAGTTTCAGGTTTATCTTTAATATATATCTTGGTGTAACAGGATCATCTAGAGCCATTTCCTGCATTTCCTGTGTGAAATGCATGAGATCTGTAGGGAAAAATGTATAGTATGAAATTACTGTAGAAAAGGTACCTTGTGTCCAAGAGGTAAAATGGGATCTAACTGATATAGGATAAGATTTTAGTGTTTACAGGTGGACTGTATCAAGAATTTTTTAGTTCTGTCCTCAAAAGCATAACATCTTTTTCCTATGACCATGATTTGGATCCTACATGACTGGAAAAATATATGTAAGGAACTGCCTAAGAAAATTGGTTTTCTCACCAAAAAATGGCTTTGCTTAGAGAGATTCAGCAGTGCAGAAGAATGTGGGAGGAATCTGAGTCTGAAAAAAATATCTGCTAGGAAGGAATGGTTCCAAGAGTTTAGTTTTGTTCATTGGTTGGGCTTTTTTGGGTGGAAAAAACCCAAACTTTGCAAAGTTATGGAAAGACAGAGACAGAACTAACTTTAAAAAGGAGAAAAAGCATATCAAGCTTTCTGTAGTTAATTTCTATTTGCTAATCTGCAAGCATGCTGATAAGCCTGAAATATTTCTTGGCAGAAGTAATATTTAAATTCATTTTTTTATCTTCTTCTGTTGTTGCTAATCTATGCTCCAGCATGAATCTCTTTGCCAGTCTGTTGGAATTTACACATGTGCAATCCTGTTGTAAAAAGCAAGCTCTGCCACTGAGTGAAGAAATGTTTCCTCCATTTGATATATGATGTATCTCAAAGCTTACAATGCTAGAATTGTGCTAAGTGCACATGTTCCAACACTTCTTAACTGTTGTGAGTCCCTTTTGAATGATTCAATGCAGAAATACACGTGTCATTTTCAGTAGATGGAAACACCACTGCCATGTTACATAAAAGTATTTCAGAATCTGAATAGGACATGCTGGCTTCTCATACATTTGTTGATAGAATTTATGTTTTCCTGTAAAGCATATTGGAACAATCAAGGAAGAGCTCTAAAAATAAAAGGCATTCTTTATCCAAATCTATATAAAGTAAGTACTAGTGTCATACAATAAAAAACCCTTAAATCATAGGATAGCAATGTAAAGACTCCTTATATTATCATTATATCCTTATTCTTAGTTTTCCAGATAGTTTCTCATCATGTCATGGAACTAATTATTTATAGTATTTCTATATTTACCTTAATGTAATGGAAATTCTTGACTAAGGTTTAATTTTGCTTAAATTTATCCATTTTTCTAATGTATTTTTCATGGCCAGTTTTACTCTTTCCATCAAAAAACCATATTTTTTGTAAAGAAAATATTGAATAAAACTTTCAGTGTTATATTTCTTACAATCATCCATTCAAGGAATGTGAAAGAGAAGAGAATATGTAATTTTCTGATTATTACTTGTTACAAATAAAAAAATAGAAGTAATCTAACCATATAATTATGAATATTCACTTGATTGAGCCAAAATATATTTCTGTACAACAGTTTTTATATAATTTAGCATTTTTTTGATCTATTGCCATATTTTAAAACTTAATTTTTTTTTTCTAATTATTGTTTGCAACAAGAAGGGAAAAAAATGTTAGATAAAAAAAGCCCAAGAGACTAATTATACCTTGTTAATACATGCTTAAATGCTTATATCTGCTTGGACTCTTCTATAGAATAACTGATGTATATTATCTGAGTTGCTCATATGTTAAATTATTTATAAATTCAAGCATTTTTGAGATTGGGCCATGATCTGTTAAATGACATGAGTCTCTAGATACCTGGACTTCCTTGCTCTTTGAATTTGATATGTAATGTCCATAAATGTAGCTCCCATGTTTCTGTCGTGCTTTTTGGCAGAGATCCTTACTGAAATGTCTCTTTACATTTTTCATCTTGCAATTCATATTAAATTGCACTGAATAATGCAAACTTCTGTGGCAAACTGGCTAAAAGTCTATCAAAATCTGAACCGTCCAATGCAATCAGAATTTCCTTGCTAAATCTGGTTCCTTCCCAAAGCTATTTATACATTTGCTAATGCTTCACTTCGTGTTACACTAGATAAGTCACTTTGCATTATAGTTGTGTGGTGTGACATGTCATAAATGGAACAAGCAGGTGTGACATAGTGGAAAAAAAGTGACTGGAACATGATATTTTAAATAGTTACCTAAAAACCTGTGCAAGAAAATTCCTACTTGTTGTTTTTGGGCTTTTCTACCAGTACCTATTTATATTTAATAGACAGTACTTCTGGAATCTGTTGAAAATTAATGAAAAAGCTCTCATTTTGATTTGCTGACGTGAAGATATCAGATGCCAGCAGTGTTTCAGGCCTGGCTTACAGACTATGTCAATTCTTGTATGAAGTATGAGCCCACTTAAGTTATTTTTACTGCAACAGGAATGCTCAAAATGTATTGGATCTTAAGCTCATTTATCTTAGGTTATATACAGGCTGCAAGATATTTTACTATATAAACCTTTGTATACTGGTGTAGCAGAATTTCTTCTTGTAGTGTCATGACTCTTGAATCTATAAAATTTCTTACTACAGAAAAATTTTGTTTGTTTGAATATGATGTTTATGTCTTTCACATCTTGCCAAGGGCAAGACACAATCACAANCTATTGGATCTTAAGCTCATTTATCTTAGGTTATATACAGGCTGGAAAACATTTCCCTGTATAAACCTTTGTATACTTGTATAACAGAATTTCTTCTTGTAATGTCATGACTCTTAGATCTATAAAATTTCTTACTACAGANAATAAAAAAATAGAAGTAATCTAACCATATAATTATGAATATTCACTTGATTGAGCCAAAATATATTTCTGTACAACAGTTTTTATATAATTTAGCATTTTTTTGATCTATTGCCATATTTTAAAACTTAATTTTTTTTTTTCTAATTATTGTTTGCAACAAGAAGGAAAAAAAATGTTAGATAAAAAAAGCCCAAGAGACTAATTATACCTTGTTAATACATGCTTAAATGCTTATATCTGCTTGGACTCTTCTATAGAATAACTGATGTATATTATCTGAGTTGCTCATATGTTAAATTATTTATAAATTCAAGCATTTTTGAGATTGGGCCATGATCTGTTAAATGACATGAGTCTCTAGATACCTGGACTTCCTTGCTCTTTGAATTTGATATGTAATGTCCATAAATGTAGCTCCCATGTTTCTGTCGTGCTTTTTGGCAGAGATCCTTACTGAAATGTCTCTTTACATTTTTCATCTTGCAATTCATATTAAATTGCACTGAATAATGCAAACTTCTGTGGCAAACTGGCTAAAAGTCTATCAAAATCTGAACCGTCCAATGCAATCAGAATTTCCTTGCTAAATCTGGTTCCTTCCCAAAGCTATTTATACATTTGCTAATGCTTCACTTCGTGTTACACTAGATAAGTCACTTTGCATTATAGTTGTGTGGTGTGACATGTCATAAATGGAACAAGCAGGTGTGACATAGTGGAAAAAAAGTGACTGGAACATGATATTTTAAATAGTTACCTAAAAACCTGTGCAAGAAAATTCCTACTTGTTGTTTTTGGGCTTTTCTACCAGTACCTATTTATATTTAATAGACAGTACTTCTGGAATCTGTTGAAAATTAATGAAAAAGCTCTCATTTTGATTTGCTGACGTGAAGATATCAGATGCCAGCAGTGTTTCAGGCCTGGCTTACAGACTATGTCAATTCTTGTATGAAGTATGAGCCCACTTAAGTTATTTTTACTGCAACAGGAATGCTCAAAATGTATTGGATCTTAAGCTCATTTATCTTAGGTTATATACAGGCTGCAAGATATTTTACTATATAAACCTTTGTATATTGGTGTAGCAGAATTTCTTCTTGTAGTGTCATGACTCTTGAATCTATAAAATTTCTTACTACAGAAAAATTTTGTTTGTTTGAATATGATGTTTATGTCTTTCACATCTTGCCAAGGGCAAGACACAATCACAATTACTGTTGTGATTGTGTCTTTTACTAACAAGGATATTTTCACTAGGAAAACATCCATGCCAGCTTTTCTCACTTGGTAGAGTAGGGAGGCATCAAACGGGCTGTGTTTACTTGGGAAAATTAGTTAAAAAGCTCTCATTTTGATTTGCTGACGTGAAGATATCAGATGCCAGCAGTGTTTCAGGCCTGGCTTACAGTCTGTGTCAGTTCTTGTATGAAGTAGGAGCCCACTTACGTTATTTTTACTGCAACAGGCATGCTCTATTGGATC
The DNA here is from genome assembly GCA_013400935.1 of Turnix velox. Lineage (NCBI taxonomy): Eukaryota > Metazoa > Chordata > Aves > Charadriiformes > Turnicidae > Turnix > Turnix velox. Next base: position 60,982 of record VZTY01015859.1, read on the forward strand.
TTAAGCTCATTTATCTTAGGTTATATACAGGCTGGAAAACATTTCCCTGTATAAACCTTTGTATACTTGTATAACAGAATTTCTTCTTGTAATGTCATGACTCTTAGATCTATAAAATTTCTTACTACAGACAAATTTTGTTTGAATATGATGTTTTATGTCTTACAAGACAAGGAAGCCTGCCTAGATTTCTTTGCACAATCATCTGTGTTGTCAGATTTATAAAGGAATATCCCTTTATTCTTATTGCAATTCATTTAATTAAAATTAAAAAAAATGGAGACTTGTGGTATGGCCTAAAATAATACAATTTCTCACCCTCAATCCCAGCACATCTCTGCAATACTTGACTTCTTGGCCTTCTTTCCCACCTTGCCAAGAGCAGACTGCAACACTGTTGTGATTGCATCTTTTACCATCAGGGATATTTTCACTAGGAAAACAGGTTAAATTCAATAGGAATATATTTGGTAATAGTTAATTTCAGATTAATATTTAGCATTAATATAGATGACATTCAGAATAAATATTTCCAATTCTTACAAGACATGTCTAAATAGAAAAGTGCTCACAGCTGTATAAAATGCATTACTTTTGCTTGAAAGGTGCTTTCTTATTGAAATTTCTTAAGGAATTCCTTTTAGAATTTTTGAAAGAGTTTTGCACTGTTTTGTGGTGCAGTTGATTTTCATATCTTAAAATTGGATATCTTTAAGATTTGGCAACATTAGGATGGAGAAACAACTTTAAAATTCCATGTGGAAGATGTTCATTATCAATCAGATCCTGAGACAGAGATAATAAACTATTTTTGGTTTAGTTGAGCCTAGATATGCAATTGGATCAGCTGAGTAATCCAATATATGAGAAAAGTGAGAGGGCATCACAACCAATCAATAAAAAAAAATCTATATTTTTAAAAATTATAAATGATACACCTAATTACTGTTGTCTGATCACAGCAACCAGTTCAGACCACATCTTCCTATTGCATTGATGTGAAAGGTTTTGCATTGTTTATTAAAACATCTAAATGGAAAATATTTTAGCATAAATCCTTTTTGGACAACTTTTAATATCCAATAGTAAAGGCATCTAACTTTGCCTTTCAGAAATGTTAAAGCAGCAGGAAATTGTAATTAGCCATAGGATTAAGAGTTGCTAAAACCTTTGTAGGGCATTTTCCCTCAATAAACATTTTAGCCCTCTGCAGGGAGAGAAAGGAAGAGACAGGGAGAGAAACACAAAAGATATGTTGCTGCTTGTAGGATAGAGTTAATATAGATAACACATCATTTAACAGGCTACATGAAATACACAATGCTCCTCTTCTGCAGATAAAATAGCTGCTATACTTACCAGCATTCTCCTGTGTTTTAAGATTTCTTAGTTAAGTCAGTGCTTATGAAAGGCACAAGACTGACAGCACAAGAATATGAAGTCCTTTGTCTATCTACTGGAAAAGTACTGAGTAGGCAGCAGCAAAGTCCTGGTTCTCTTTTCCTTTAAAATTATTTGTCATTTATGTCACTGCTGAATTTACTGTGTGATTTGCTTTTGATTGACAGCAATAATTCAAGGAGCTTATGCCTCTGCACTGTGGTGCTGTCATCTATCAAATGAGCATGGAAGGCAACTTTAGAAGAGAAAAAGCAACAGGTTTCTGCAGCTGTTCCATGTCTTTCAGCACTGGACCACAGAAATAAACTGATGTTCTGGGGAATGTACTGAGAAAACACAATTTCTTCATCCTGTGGGATGCTGGAGATACATTGCCTCACAAAGGGGCCCTGGGGCTGGTATCTCTGGGTAGGCAGTGTGGTTGCCAGGCTGCTGAATGTCTGGAAAACCAGCAGAATGCAGAGCTGGTGGAAGCACACAGCTAGAGAAGCCATTCTGTCCTTGGACTCTCACCAGGCATTTCCTCCGGGTGCTGCTGCACCCACAGTTTTGTCATGTGGATGTTCCCCCTCAGAGGAAATAGAATGAAACTGCAAAGGGATCCCATAGAGCAGCAGAGAAGTGATAACAGCTCCCATTGCCTCTGCCAAAAGCTTAATAGGCATCTTAAATATTTCTACGATAGAGGCTGATCTCCTGCCAGCTGGTGCAGAGAGTGCAGAGTGTGCCAGTTGGGCTGGGTGCAACAGACAGACACATCCCAGCATATATATTTCTTACTCAGTTCCTGGTATTTTGTTCTCAACTGCCAACATTTGGGGAGGAGAGGATTCATCTGGCAGCATCCCCGCTCCTCTTTGCAGTGCTAAAAGAAAAAAAAAAATATTCACATTGTTGTTAATATTCTAATTTCACACTCCAGAAGCACTTGTGAGGCCCAGGAAGTTAAAAGATGAGGAGGAGGTTTGTTTCAGACCACTTCAGGGCAATGCCAGGGGTGTCAAAAAAGTATGGCTGTGCATTAGCCAATGCCAAAAGTGAGGGCTCCCAAAGACAACCAAGTGCTATAGATACTTAGAGTGAAGCAGATGGCAAATTTCAATACATTCCACATTATGAGGAATGTGCTTTTTTTCAAATGAGTTGATAAAATCTGCACAGAAAAACTGCACTAAGCAAATAAATCATCTGCTTGTCTGTCACTGAAGTAGTAGGAATGATTTGGCTGTACACTCGAAGCAGCACAATGATTGTTGCAAAAACTACTTGCTGGTATTTTTTTTCTAAGAGTTCAGAGCAGACCACATGTCTTGAAATTTCAACTGAGCTTGAATGAAATCCCAAGGCGTAAACTACACTTAGAATTTTCTTTCCTGAGAGACTCTTCAAACATTCTGATTGCTCTTGCAGCCTCTGACACTATTCCATCTGCTCCATCTGCTGTCATCCAGTTAACTCTGGGGGAGGTTAAAGCTGTGCTCTAGTCTACCCAAAGTGCTTTTCTAACGTGATTATAAGGCTACTCATAGAGCTCCATGCAGCAGAATGGTCTGTCAGTGTTACAGGCAATAATTCTGCCTTCTTTTTGTTTTGTTTTTTTTTTTAAGTAATTGCACCCTGAACCTCTCTGCCTGTTGGGTGGCTAATGAAGATCATGACAGGGTCTGAAAGCATGAAGCTTTCTTTTAATGCTAGGAATAATACCAGCTGAATGTCACAACCCTTTAGTTAGGGACTTCAGCCCTGACCCTAACAAGCAAGCCACTCTCCAGCACTCTGTTTGTTTCTTGTGAAAGGAGGATGGAAAGTCTTGCTCTGTTTTCTCCTTTATAATGTTACATTCACATTTGGACTTGAGGCAGATGATTCAGAATCAGAGATTATTTGAAGTCAGAGTGAAGGTGGCCTCCTGGCCCTTTCTCTTTGGTCTGGGGAGTGATCTGCTGTTCTCACCACTGCTGACTCATTTCTGGTGGACTCATCTCCCTAAGGACATCAGTTTGGATAATAAAAAAAAAAAGGAGTCCAAAAGATTGCACAAACTAAAGTCTGCACCTGCTGTTCTGGAAGCTCAGGATGGGCAGTGTGCTGATGTTATTTAATCTCCTGACACAGAGACAGATTCAGCTTTAAAAACATTACTTCTGGGTTTTATAATGAACCCCTAAAGCCTTTGGTTCCCCAGATATGAACCAAAATGTTGCCCATGCAATAGTTTTTCAGGCACATCCAGGCAGCCCATGGGAGCAATGCTGCAGAAACAAAGGGATGGGTCTGATTCAAACCCATATACTGAGAGCATCTGATAATACTTCAATTCTATGAAGTGCTTAAATGATCTTTTCACAGCTGATCCCAAATGCTTCAACAGCACCACACTTCTGTAGACTTGGATATTTTTAAAGTATGCTTTTGGTACATATTCCCCACAGGACCTACAGACTGTTCTGTGACTTACCTCCAGTTCCTTCTCTCCCTTTGCCAGCAATATCCCCTCCACCTGCTACATTTCATTTGGCTGACAAAGGGGAAAAAAAGAAAGCAAACAAGAAAATATAAAAAAACTCCATAGTTTTTGTCTCCCATCTGTGTTCCAACCCGCCTTTAGATGAAATGAAGGAATGAGTGAGTGGGGAAAGAAGTTAATTGAGAGCTAGGGTTTTAACTCACTCATTTAGTTGCCCCTTATACTGCATGAAAGCTTACTTGAGTCTGTGTTTAATGCTGTTGGGAAAAAAAAAATAGCTTTTACTTGCTCCAGACTGGTATCACTGTGATTACAGTGAATTGGAAGATCGGTGAGAAAGGAAATTTTACTCTAATGTAAAACCTTACCTTGAAGAAATGAAATGAGTGACTGAAGGTTCCTGCAAAGATACATTTAGGACCTTTGCAGTCCTGAGATCAGAAAGCTGAGAGGGATTTATCACAGATACAATAATATAGGAAAACTAACTTCATGATGCCAAAAGTTTGAGTTTAGAATCATCCTTTTAGTGTTGAAGGAGAGACCAGCATTTTGCTGAGGAACTTTGGATCAGACCATATAGACTTGGATCTTAATAAAAATCCACATTATCATATAAGTTTTCAGGAGGAAGCAAAGATATGTGATATAGACAGAGCTGCAGTATTACAGTCCACTAAACACACTCCCTGAATCTGGAGGAGTTTAGTTCACAAGAAAAAGTCTTTGCATTCCAAATAAATGAGATCCTGCAGCTCTAAGGGGAATGGTATTAATTAAAAAGTCACATTCCTTGCCTCTCATGTAAATAAATCATGGCGCTTGAATTTGATCATAGCCTTCGACTAGTTTGAGGCCAGATAGTCCAGTGTAATGCTGTGAAGGTCAGAAATAACACAGTGGAGACATTCTTCACATTAATACTTTCTGTATATACTAAGGTGGGTAAGACAGGAGTATCTCAAAGTGGGATACAGATTTTATTTTGTGTTTAGCTGATCTGGGCTGAAATATATGTGTATTTCTGAAAGCTGTAAACATGAGCTAGTGCCCTATTCCAAATGAAGCAGCAGTAACAGTCATTTAAAATATTGATGGAAGCCATAGCAGGCTTCTAAAAAATGCCCAAATGTCTTAAGAACAGGTAAAGCAGCCCAAAAGAGCTCTCCCATGTCTCCTGAAAACAAGGACTGATGCCTTAAAATTTTCATTGTAACAAGAATAAAATACTGGCTGTTACTACTTGCATTGCACTGGGTTCTACAGTGTGTTAGGTGCTGTACAGCAAAATACATTCCCAATATGAAAAAAAAATCCTTGCAGTTTAATACAAGCAGCAAAGAAGGGAGTAAAATAGATTTTGTTTTAAATCATTCTTTGAAAACATGGTAGAAAATATCTGAATTCTTACAGAAAATCTCCTTTATCATTACACCTGTTTTGCTGTTTGCTATGTAGATGTGTACAGGGTGAAACCTTGGGGAAATAGATGATCTTGCCACATCTACAATCCCAAAATACACTTAATACATTTTGTATTAAATTTATAAGAGGGAATTAGTTCATCTACTGTATCAAAATAGTTCATACATTGGAAAATACTATGTTTTTTCACAGTCAGTTCCATTTTGCTGACTCAAGTAAGTTGATCCACTTGTGGATCATTTGAGATGAACTGCTCACTCTAGAATAGAACTTGCACATTTCTAAATATAAACTAATATCACCCACAGATGACAGTGTAAAATCCTGTGTTTGGTTGCAAAGTGGGAAGCCTTCTGCTATAAAATGCCATCTGCCACAGGGAACTAGATCAAACAGCAAACAAATAGCACTTGATCTTGTGCTCTTACTGTCTGCCTTGCATGAATCCAAGTTTGCTTCTGGGATTTTCTTTACAGTGAACATACCATAGCTACTGGGTCAAAACTTGTGTGCATCCTGTGTCAGAAACCACCACAAACCTACAGGATTGCATTTCTACCTTCTGTGACACATAGTGACACATTCCAGTATTTGCAATGCTTGCCTTCAGTTCCAGATTATAAGCATTTCAGTTAAGTGGCTTGCAACAAAACTTAATCCATATTTAAACTGAATTTCACTTTAAAAAAAATAACCTCACAGAAAATAAATGCTCACAGGGGAAAAAACCTATTATGTCTCAAGGCAAGATGGTGCTACCTAAAGAAAGCTACCCCCTGAGCTGACTTGAAAGGGGCTAGCCCTGATCAGCAAAAATATTTTCCATTCTTCACCTAGTTTGCCTAGGGCTGTGGCTAACTCCTTGGATTGGATGTATTTAGCAGCAGGGATGCAACCCAAGCACATTACATCCTTCACACAGCTCTTTGGTATTGTATACACGGAGTCCTGAAGTGTAGGGAGATGGATCTATCTTCAGTTCTTTATTATGCTGTGCTGCCCAGTGGTATTACTTTATACTGGTTGACTATATAAAAAGGCTGCAAAATTCAACAGGTGATGCTGCTCATTCTCCATCACAGGCTCCTTTTGATGGTCAGAATCCTTTACAGGTATAAATCAATAGCTACTGTCTCTTTTAGGCATAGATCATAAGGAAGTAGTACTTATCAATACCTGAGGGAGTCCTACAGAAAGGCAGGGGTAGAACATTTAATAAGATATCTGATGGGAGGACTAGAAATAATGGATGTAAATTGGAAGGGGGTAGATTCAGGCTAGATATAAGAAAGAAATTCTTTACAGTAAGGGTGGTGAAACACTGGAAGAGGTTGCCCAGAGAGATTGTGGATGCCCCCTCTCTGGAGGTGTTTAAGGCCAGGCTGGACAAGGCACTGAGCAGCCTGATGTAGTGGGAGGTGTCCCTTCCTATGGCAGGGGGGTTGGAACTTGATGATCTTTAAGGTCCCTTCCAACCCAAACTATTCTATGTTTCTATGATTCTCAATATGAAAATCAGTTCTCTTTGCCTCTTATTTTAAGTATACTTCCCAATCAGCTCTGAATTTCTCACTGTTTAGGATAATTGTTAGAATGTTTTGGAAGTGATCTGGAAGAAGACTCCTCAAAATTAGCTATTTGTGGAAGAGATTTCCTCATAGAAATCTCTCACCCATATCAAGATATGTCAGAAAGCACCAGCTCTGGATTTTTGCTTCAGAAAGGACATGGCAAGGAATAAGGGAGGGTTTTTTTAAATGAAAATTGCTTTTTGAAGAACACTGGGATCTTTTTGATAAAATATTTTATTTCAGTGAAATTTTCAACTGAGTTTTAAATAGTCTTTTTTTTTTGCTTCAACTTTCAGTTTGTTTTCTTTACAGCACTGCTTTACTTTCAGTGAAATCTCACCTATTTTAATTTTATGAAGATTTATTCAAAACTGTATCATTGCATGTTACATTTACAGTGAAAACATAAACCATCTTGACACCAACAAAATAAAGCTTTCTGATGGACTGTAGAATTTTTGAAACCAAAGTTTTTTCAAATTCTTCCTCCTCATAAATTTAGAAATGCATGTACTCCATTGGGTTTTAGGAGAAATCTGAAAATGTCAAAGCCTTTTGCTGGAAGAAAAATTGTTAACAATGATCTTAATAGGCAGAGAAAGCAGTATGGTATCTGTGTACCCACTAGTGGGAGTCCATTCTCTTGCAGAGGACACTGCATTCCAGTCTTAGGCAGAGGAAAATTGAAATGCTTTGCTGAAATCAGGGTTGTCCAATACATCAGTGTCCCAGTGCATATTCTTGTCACTTTCTGCCTATTTATAACCAGATGGAGGTTTAACATAGAGTAACTAAAGGATACAGCATCTTTTTTGGCAGCTCTCTAGATGGGGAAGACTTGAAGGGATATAATGATCATTTATCAGTTATGAGTAAGAACCTCTCCCTTTAGCCTTAGGAGTAGGAAGCATTTTGGAAACAAAATTAAAACAGTTAAATGCTAGAGATGTCTTTGGATGGTTTTCAATTCTGTGGTGAATTACCTTATTGCATTCCAAATTGTCACCTAGATTTTCACAAAGACAGAACACAAAAAGGAGTATCCATGGGATGGGAGTTTGAGAGCCAGAGACCAGTAATAGGAAGTGTCCTGACTCATTTTGGGAGAAACTGAGGGGAACAGCCAGCCATAAGGCCTCTAGAACCATGGAGCAGGAATGACCCTTGCTGTGGTGCAGCAGGTAAGGACTCATCTGGGCAGGTGAACATCTGGGCAGGAGGGCTGCCCTTAGGCTCAAGGACAATGGTCATTAACTCAGATGTTCAGACTGATGAGGATCAGGAACACTACAGCCTCTTTTATCCAGTTTTAGCTGGAGAAGGTGTTTCTTTCTCAGTTTCTCAGATAATGCATTATATTTTGCTACTGTGTGCAGAAAAATGCCTGCTCAGCTCCACCCCAGAGGACACGGCATTTCAGAGAAGCTGTCCCTGTGGCACATTAAGTCTGATGGCTTGTAGAGTGTTCTGCAATCCCTTCAGGGAAGAAAATGGATATTTAAATGGAAAATGGTTATTATTTCCCCCATCTTTCCTGATCCATTTCATACAATGTCTCTGAAGCAAAAAATAATTTCAGAAATTCTGATTAAAATGAAGTCTAAGCTTCTTCTATAATGTTTCTCTTGCTTGTTGGTCACTTTAAGCAAGAAAAAAAAGTTTATAGCCTCTCAAAATAAAGTACACTCTCTTCACAATTCTTATTGTCCCTGCCTGAAAGAGTCTTACTAATCTCAAAATAAAGGGCATTGGGGATCCATAAAACTCCAAGGTATGTACTACATTTCAGAAATACCTTTCATGAGCTGTGCTTTTCTGAAAAGCAATATTTGTAAGAACGAGATCATTCTGTCCATCAACACCACTCCTAAATCCCTCTGGCACTGTAACAAAATTAAAGGGAAGAATCCAAAAATCTGTGTAAAAGTGTGAGCATCAGCCTCAAACTGAACCCTGCCACAAATTCAGCAGCACAGAAATGCTGCAGAACCTTCTGCTCTTGCAGCTCAGAGATTCAGTTTGTGTCATGTATTTTAAGACTGCCAGCAGAAGGAAGTTTTTCTTTTGGTTTTGGTCAAAATTCCTTCCAAAATACAGCAACAGCTGTGGAGATACAAGACACTGTTATACTGTAAAAGCGTTCAGAGACTCGACTTTGCCTACTGGTTACATCTTGGGATTTCCCCATGGCTGGCAAATTGAAAAAAATTTCATTGCAAGGTTGGTCCATAGAAATATTCCCTTATTAAGCAGTGAAGCTCCTCCTGTATTTTGAGGTCCACAATAAGTAAAGACTCTCTGTAAGTACGAAGCCACTTTTACTGTGTCCATTTTTAAATAAAACCCCTGAGAATGATTTTCTGCCCATTTGATGTAACACTGGGGAATGTGTGAAAGTTCATGAGGAAGCTGGACCTCTCTTGACTTCAAGGCTAAGGGTTTCTTCTCTTCTGCCTTGGTCTTTTGAAATGTAACATACTGTGGAGTGGCTTGAGGAAGACACAGTCTGGTCTCTTGCTAGTCCTCTCTGTGAACCTGTAAGAATAGGAACTGATGCTGAGAACATTTTGCTTTCACGGGTAAGTTTCACAGAAGCAAAGAGTGAGAAGAGATCTCTAGTTGGAGCTGTCAAACCATACTTTTGAGTACTGCAGGAGGAACACTCTGATAAGTGAAGGAGAAGCTGTATCCTCTGATACAGCTACTTCTGAAGCACAATGAGAGTACCCAGCTCTCCTACCCCCATCACTGCTGGTGCTATGGGCTGCCTGCGTACCATGGCAGCACCTGCAATATTTCAACCCCAGAACATTAAGCAGTGGAATATTTTGTTCACTTAAGTATGCAATCTATTTTCTATTAAATCACAAGACTCACCACTGAATCCAGTACTGAGCTTTGAATTGTGACACACACAAACAGCCATTACAGAAAAAAATGAGTCTTTTCTTCCTGGAAATTTAATCAACTTAGTCATAATTACAGTGAATCTGTTGTTACTAGGTTATTTGCTAACACACACATGTGTGTCCTCTGATAAAATAAGCACATGCTGGCCTTTCCCTGAAATGCCAACAGCAAAGAAACACATGCAGGCTGAGGCATGAGGCACACTTCTCTCCTAGCTACATGGGTGCTTTAACTCCTGGTGTTACTATCAAAGACTGAGAACCCAGCAGGATAAAACCACAGGATATTTGACCTTATGGCTGCTGTGTTTTATTATGCTCTTTTAATGCTTCATTGCAGAAACAAAAATAAATTCCTACCATTATGCTGAACTGGCCACTGTGTATCACTCTGTCCATGCAAAATGTTGATTTATTCAAGCATTAACATTCAGAGCACTATTTGATGAAGTTTATTCCTATATACATCATCCTAAAGCTCTTGCTCTGTGTTTAATTTGCAGTGAGTAGGCAAAATACTTTGTTATTTAATCTAAGTAATAGATTTTTATTAGAAAATGCCAAAGAATGGCTGGTTTGCTTTGTGCTTCACACAAATACTGCAACCATTCAACATGAAATTCAATCTGAGCATGATTTCACCACTCTAATGTAACACTGAGCTTCTATTTTCAATGATTGCATTGTACACAACCATCTAGAAATCAGTAACAGTGTTTGTGGGAAACCTTAGATATCCTGTATCTAATTCTGAATGTTGGTGAGATAGAACCTTGCTTTGCACACTGGGCTTCTTAATGTCATATATACTGAATTTAAGCAAAAAATTTCTCTGAGGCAAATTAAGTACCACAGACTTGCTTTAATGGTCCCTTATGAGTAATTTCTCAATATCAGTTCCAGTCAGGAGCCTAATGATACCTGTTTATACTCAACAGAATGCTAATGAAGTGACTAGAAAACTGCAAACCTCTCCTCAATCTGCTGTGCTTACTTTCCCTCTGAAACCAGCTCCAAGGTTCTGAATATGCTTGTAACTTTAAATAGACTTGGAAACAGTAAAATACTACAAGCCCAACAACGTGTGCTCAGATCATCTGAACATTTCTGTTTACAGAGCAGTCAGTAGCATTGTTTAACAAAACATAAATCAGTGTTGCCTTCCCACTTTGCAACTCTAATAAGAAAAAGCATGGTTTGTATGATTATTCTGATCCCAAGTTTATCACCTGTGGAGAATAAAAGCCTAGCCTGTGCTTGGTACTGATCACTTTTCAAGGTGATAAAGGGTAAAGCTACTTAAGGGATTGGTCTACTAGTCAGAAAATGAGCTTTGGCCCTGTATGGCAAAAGTTCTGTTAGTGAAATCCTGTACATCCTAGTTGGAGGCAATGATTTGGAATTAAAGCAGCATAAATAATAGAGGATTCATTGTGGATGTATCAGAATGATTGCTCAACTTCAAGGTAATGGATGAAATCCTTCATTTATGGATTATTCAACTTTTCTTATAAGCCTATTTTCTGTAAATGTTGTCAACTGAAAATTGAAAAAAAAATAAGTTAACCATTTCATAAATGTAATGGTTATGGTTAATCAGAGCCTCATCAAGCCTGCCCTTGGATGAGGTCCAGAGGAGGGCCACAAAGATGATCAAAGGGTTGGAGCAACTGCCTTATGAAGACAGGCTGAAGGAGTTGGGGTTGTTCAGCCTGGAGAAGAGAAGGCTCAGGGGGACCTCATAGTAACTTATCAATGCCCGAAGGGGACCTACAGAAAGGCAGGGGTAGGACTTTTTAATAGGGTACGTGATGTTCAATAAGATATGTGATGGAAGGACTAGAAATAATGGATGTAAATTGGAAGGGGGTAGATTCAGGCTAATGAAAGCTTTTTCTAAGAGCCTTGACAAAAGCTAAAAGTATCTGTTTCAAGTGAAACTTGTAACCCATGAGCCTACTTAAAGTGGTTGCTTTCACAGCCAATAGAATCTTGATTCTAGGGGAAACATTTGAAATTGTAAACAGAGTTTCAGGTTTCAGTGAGTTCTCTTACTTTTGATGATTGAGATTTTGGGTTTGGTTTTTTTTCATCCACTCTTTTTCCTTTTTTTTTGTTTTTGATGAAGGGGTGATTGTGTCTGTTTAAGTGAATGTATCAAAACACAGATTACTTTTCATCTTGCCTTTCCTGAAAAACAGAGATCATCTATCAGAGGTAGATGAGGAACCTAGTCTAGTGGGAGGTGTCCCTGCCTATGGCAGGGGGGTTGGAACTTGATGATCTTTAAGGTCCCTTCCAACCAGAACTATGAACTATGAACTATTCTATGATTCCATGACTCCAGTGATGGAGCCTCCACCACCTCTCTGAGCAGCCTGTCCCAGTGCCCAGGTGAAGAACTACTTCTGAATGTCCAATCTAAACCTGCCCTTCTCTAGTTTAATTGTCCCTTACCTTTCACTACATGCACTTGCAAACAGTCCCTCCTGAGCTTTCCTGTGGCTCCTGACAGGTAATGGTAGTTTGCTTCATGGTCTCCCTGGAGCTTTCTCCAGGCTTCACAGCCTCAACTCTCCTTAGCCTGTCGTCATAGCAGAGCTGCTCCTGATCATCCTTGTGATCCTCCTCTGCACCCTCTCCAATAGTTCCATGTCCTTCTAGTTTATACAATTCATACAGCTGCAGCAGAAAACAAAAAAATGGTATTAGAGCAGCCTGGTTTTTCCTGAGCTTTGTGGTTTGTGTGTCTTTAATTTGCAGAATGTTGGGATTGCATAATATTCAGTGTTAGTATTTTTCCCAATCTAATGAATTATGCCCTGACACATGCCCTGATAACTGTTCAACACATCATCTTTATATCCTATTATTCCTAATTACTCTTTTGTGCATCTCACTAAATAAATACTCTACATCATAGTAATTTTATAACTCAATTTTACAAATTAGTGCCAACACATTTTTTACTCAATCTACCTATCTTTTTTCACTTATAATATTTATACTATAATTTAACCTTTCAGCTGCTAAGAAAAATTTTGTTGCTTTATTCTGGATGCTCTATAATTTGCCAGTTTCTTGCTAATGATGGGTAAATCATGATGGGTAAAATTCACTTCAGATAAGAAGATATTTGAATTTCCTGGGGAAGGTGTATGAGCTTGTTTTGTCACGTGATGCCTAAATCTTCAATTAATATTTTTAATGTGCTGTGGCAGCTCTGCAAACTCTCTTCCTCATTTCTTACTGGTTTTGGGCTTTTCATATTCATTTTGCATTGAGATCTATTGCGTGAGCAGTCCAAGAAACACATCAGGGTATGTTTGTTGTTTCTATATTCATGATCTAATGCATTTCTGTTAAGCCACCAGATGAGTATTTGCACTGGTAAAGATCAACAGGAAGAATAATGGAGACATCATTCAGCATAACATATTGTGTTCTCTTCTAGCCTGCTGTAAGACTCCAAATTTTCCTAATAAAACAAATTTTATGCTTGCAGAAGCAATGAGATATAAGTGTAAAGCATGACACAGCAAGCTGGATTTCTAGAGTTTACTGAAACCAGTTGAGTTCTCTAAGATAGAAGAGTTAAACATTTGTTAAATCCCTATGCTACAGAGGAAAGAAAAATAAATATTTTATCCAGACCAATTAAGTTCCTGGGACACTTTGAAAACTGGTTAATATTTAATAATATTAACATTTTCATTTGTGGACTATTGATATAAATGTAGAGATTTACATGAATTATATTTAAAAGTTATTAAATATCTACTGGACAATTATGTATACAGCTGGTAGGTAGAGAAAGTTGCTTTAGTAGCCAAAGACTTCTCCTGTGAAGAAGCAAGCAATGGAGATTATTGCTCCCACAGCAGAGCCACACTGTAAAAAGTGCAGTTTATTGATGCAAGAAATCTTGTTGAACAAATGTAGAGTGCAAGTTTCATTAAAAGCAGAAATGAATCTTCTAACAGCACGGTAGTATCCCCTGGGGAGTGGTATTGATCCTGGATACCCTGCAACCATCTGCATCCCTGGATAAACTGCAGTGTTCATGTTGTTTTCAGTTACTGAGATCTAAATCTGTTCTGTAGCCAAATTAACTGAGATCTAAAGGTCCTGTTTAGCTGGTTTTGTCATTTAAAAAGTATAACCATCATTGTTAAAGACCCTTTCAGCTAAGGCACACAGGGTGGGCTCAAGGTGTTTTGTCAGTCCCTGTGGAAATTGAAGAGTGCCATCAGGGAGGGGAGCAGGTACAGTAGTTGAAGGAGGAAATCCAGGCAGACCCAAAGCTTCCTGGGCCAGCATAGCCTTGCCATTTATCTGATGGAGCTGTAGACCCCAAAAGGTGAAAACCATGAACACTTGTTCTGCTTTTTGTAGCTACTTTTTGTAGACTCCTTAGTAACCATTCATAGATACTCCCAGGTTCAGAGTCCAGTTAAGAAAAAACAGAAGAAAATAAAAAGAATAGCAAAACTCTGTGGCTGATGCAGCCAACTATGAAAAGCAAGATGGCTTGGAGAAGGACTGGAGGCACAGCTGTAAGACACATGGGCATGTGAAGGAGACAAAACTCCTCAGGAGGGTCCTTCAGTGCTGCTTGCTTGGCCTTCACCCCTCCACCCTGCCCATTTCACACTCCCAAAACGTGACACTTGCAGGGAGTTTCCCACAAATCTGCTTTCTCAAAGCCTATGTGTCATCCAGGCCATGCTGCACTCAGCAGTGGAAGCCAAACTACAGATGTGATTGATAAATGTGAAAGTGAAATCCTTGCTGTCCAAAGTGACTTAGGGCTGAGGAAGGAGGCTGCACCTTTTCCCCTGACAAAGCAGGGTGTGCATTCATAGAAGATAATGGGGTAGATAATAACTTCCCAAGAATTCCATTTTTTACCTGCATTTGCAGCAGCTGGTACCTCAGTATCCTGCTTAGTGGCTGCAGCAGTTGAGTGCTAATACAAAAATTGTGAAGAGGTGAGGGCAAGCTTGGATGAGCATAGTTCATTTTGGGTTGAGGGAGCACATTCAGCTTAAGTCTAGTAGGAGGTTTTCTGCCAGGCTGCTATGATGAATTGTTAATCAGCATATTTGTTTCTATAATATTTGCAAAAGCATCCCACAGGTTTCTGCTTTATCAACCTGTCATTTCCAGCATCTAATGCAAACTTAGAATAATGGTTGTACTAATAAAAACTGAGTTCAGGGTAGTATGATGTATTCTCTGAATTTCTACATAGTAATTAATTGATGTCTTTTGTAATAGGCCTAATATATTTTAACATCCTTGGCTGTTATACATCATTGGATTTGTATTTCCTTAGTAAGAGTCTATCTGAATGTGCCAGGTAGAAATTGTTTTGTCTTTGGGGAGGCTGTGTCAATTCTTAAAATAATAGGGCCAGTGATGTTAGTTGTCTGTATCTTTAAAAAAAATAATAACAACTAGAAATTTATTTGCACTTAAATATTTAAACAGACTTCTAATCCAAAAATATCTTCATATTCAGAATAAAAAAACCCCTCACGATAATAATTTGAGTAACAATGACTACGTGGCAGGTTGATATATTAATTAATCATGTGAGCCTGGCCATAGTTATGTGGAATTAGGAACTTGCCATTTAAACTTCTAAAAGGTAAATCTTTATACTTTGTCTATTCAGTTAGCTAAGGAGTTCAGAGACAAAATTCTTCATGAGTGGGCAAAAAGCAAGACCTATTTTCCAATTAAAAAGTTTGTAACCAACTGAATTTGGCAGATACCAATCAAACAGTGGTAGTTCTCTTTTAGCATGCTTTTTTTTTAATGGTCTTCAGTCATAAAAAATTTACATTAAATCATGTAAATCATAAAGTATTCAGGGAATAAATAGTTAAAGAACTATAAAAAGTTACTCAAATATATTCTGAAGGATGAACAAAACTAAAGATAGGCACCTGGGTCCGATGGTGTGTCTACATGCGAAGGTGCTATTGCAAAGCATAATAAGATTTATATATTATACAGTGATTATGTGTTAAAGAACCATAGAATGGTTTGGGTTGGAAGGACCTCAAAGATCATCTCTGTGACCCAGCCCTCCTGCCATGGGCAGGGACACCTCCCACTACACCAGATTGCTCAGAGCCTCATCCAGCCTGGCCTTAAACACCTGCAGGGATTGAGGGGATATCCACAGCCTCTCTTCCAGTGTTTCACCACCCTCACAGCAAAGAACTACTTTCTTATCTTCAGCCCAAATCTCCCCTCTCCCAATCTGCATCCATTACTCCTAGTCCCGTCATCCTGGACTCTACTAAAAAATCCTACCTTGCCCTATGTTCCCAGCTTCCACTTAAGCTCAAAACTAGAAACAGAAACACAGAAGAAACACCTGCATCCAAGTCTTGTTTATGATTTTGGACAGTGTTGCTAATGCTGCTAATGCTGCTCTGGAAGCAGAATGGAGTGGCTGCAGTAATGGGCAGATGGCAGGGATAGCAGCAATTGGGAAGACAAGAAGAGGAGGGGTATGCCCTGGCATCCTCTGTCTACACACTGAACCATGGTCATGCACAAATGGGCATGGTGGATGGGCATGGACTCAAGAAGTCCAAGACTAATTCAAAACATGTTGAGAACATATTGAAATTTAAAGCTTGGATAGTTTTGGTTTGGTTGTTTTCTTTTTTTTTTCTTTCAAAAATTTTCTTCCTTTTCAGAGTAGACGTAGCTTTTTTAAAGGATAAAATTTTACAAGTTTATGTCCTCTAATCATAGGAAAAATAATGATAACTGTTTTTTTTTTCCAAGGTTTAGCCCTGAACTCTAAAATCCATTATCAATACTTGAAGAGGGCCTACAGAAAGGCAGGGGTAGGACTTTTTAAGAAGATATGAGAAGGGAGGACTAGAAATAATGGATGTAAATTGGAAGGTAGTAGATTCAGGCTAGATATAAGAAAGAAATTCTTTGCAGTGAGGGTGGTGAAACACTGGAACAGGTTACCCAGAGAGGTTGTGGATGCCCCCTCTCTGGAGGTGTTTAAGGCCAGGCTGGACAAGGCACTGAGCAGCCTGATGTAGTGGGAGGTGTTCCAGCCTATGTCAGGGGGGTTGGAACTTGATGATCTTTAAGGTCCCTTCCAACCCGAACTATTCTATGATTCTGATTATTTTCTGAGATCTAATAATATGGTGGGACCCAGGGAAAAGCAAAGACAATGTTTTTGGAGCTCTCTCTTTGTCTGAAATGTCTTAAAAGTCAAGTACTGGCAAGGAAAAGAAGCATTTCTCTTCCAGCATCTCTTCATCTTCTTGCAGAGTGCTTGATAAAGCACCAATAAACATAATTGCCTTTGCCTATCAATGATACAAAGAACAATAAATATGTGCTTAAGTCTGACTCCCATTTTCCAGTGAGTTACTTATGCATTCTTCATAGTTCTGTGTGCTATATTATCAGGAGCCAAGTCTTGGAATTCACTGCAACTTTCATCTGTGTGCTCAACATTTATGGAATTTATTGCCATTTTTATAGATATGGTAAGTAAATACAAACTGAGAAAGTGTCATAAAATATAAGAGTCATCAGCAGATGCTGATTAAGGAGAAATATTACAGAAGCTGTAAACATTATTTCATTCAAAGCGTAGCTATGCTGGCTTATCAGAAAAGATTTAATATGGGAAAGCTAGGACACAGAAAAAACAGGATGGAAAGGCAGAGTGGGCTGTGGAAGTGATTGATGAAAAATAGTGTTGATAATACACTGGTACCTTTGGTTATTGCTAAGTTCTCAAGGCCTTTTCTACTCGTACCACCCCACCAGTGAGTGGGCTGGGAGTGCACAAAAATTTGGGATAGGACCCAGGCAGGACTACAACTGACCAAAGAGATATTCCATGCCCTATGATGCCATGCTCAGCATATAAATTTGGGGGAAGAAGGGCATGTTCTAATTTACAGTGTGTTTCTTCCCTAGTAACTATTACATGTGATGTAGTCCCACTCTCTACTGTGCTACAAATAACACTTTGATGACCATGAGACTCTGTGGCCAGGCTCATTTGCTGCACTCACTGTCACATGTTAAGAAGTTAAAACTTGGACTAATTCTACTTAGAATTCACACAACTGCTTTGCTGAGTCATTCTGCAACATGTAAGGAGCTGTAGGGAACAGCATAAGGGGACGTGTAGAACATATTTAGAAGGTAGAATGGGAGATGCTTTTGAAGGTGTAAGGCTTTGTGGCCAGGGCCAAAGGGATTTACTTGGCTAAATCCCATTAGCCCATAGATATGTTTTGCAGTTGAGTTTATCCACATTTTCTTATTGTAAACATCTATTTTCAAAGTTGAACAGTTCAGGGAAGAGTTGTTGCTGCCTGGCCTATTTTATTTTCAGTGATCTCTGTCATGATTTCACCTGTTGACCATAGGAACTGAGGTGGGTCGTCTGTGAATAAAAATAAAAGTAAAAATAAAAATAAAAGAGGGAAGCAGAATATGGGGACAGCATTTTCCTCCAACAAATTCCTGTTCCCTGAGCTCTGGCCTGTTGAGCTACTGCAGAATGTGTGTTGCCTTTGCAGTCAGCTGCAGAAGAGCTAATGACACAGAGAGAGCCTGTGCTTCTGCAGCTGAAGTTGTGAGCTTGGCTGCTACAGGCTGTGGTTTTGCTGCATTAGGAGCTACACATTCAGCTATAAAAGTAGCCAAATTGCTGTTGGACAGAAGTGTTAAATACACAGTGAGTTCATTTCCTGCAGAATTAAGTAATTGCCACGTGCAGCTTTACACTCACAGGGTCAAATTTTGCTGTGTTGCAATTGCACTGTTGAAAAGTGATTGGCTTTCTTCTAACACACAGCAATTTGGCACCAGCAGAGGATAACACAACCTGCAATGTGCTACCACAGAACTGACTCCACAGCAGTATTTCTTGGTTCCTGGTCAATATAAATTTACAGATGAGGGCTTGATCTGAAGCCACGCTCCTGTAAATGCTTCCAACAACCATTGACTCAGGGTTTAAAAAAGAAATCCGTGGTGGCAAAGCAGAGCATATGTCCTACACAATGCAGCTGACTATTTCTGTGCTCAGCAGCTGATACTGTAGGACTGCAGTATTGATTTGTGTTACTGTATTTTATAGCCAGTGTGTTACAAGATTAATTTTGCTCTACTCAGCATCTGCTTTCTCCTTGGGAAGGTTTGTAAAGAATTCTGCTGACTAAAAAGAATTTACTTTTTTCCCTTTTTTTTTGGCAAACCAGCAAAACAGCCCTTCCAAAGTATAGCATGACAGATACTGTTAAGATGATTATACTCTATACTTACTTGTGCCTCTGTGCTCACAGCTAAAGTTTTATTAGTACAGGTCAGCATCCTTGCTCTGTCTTTCTTCTCTCTCTTAGTTCCAGACCACGTTACTCTGATAAATTATTATTCTACAAGGGTAGGCTTTGGCTCCTGTCCAAAAAATTATGCAAATCTATACCCTTTTACAGGTGAATATTCTTTTCTCCTTCCATTTACTCCAACTTTTAAATGAGAAATAACAAGGACTAGGCATGGTGGAGTTTCAGTTTAGCAAATAAGCATATAAATTACTTAATAATAATAATAAAAAAAGTTTTTACCATGAATAAAATTTACCCAGAGGAAAGTTGTTGATTTAGGTGTCTATAAATATTAGTGGAGGGGTCTCTAATACTGATATTTAACATCTCATCAATGAATCAATATGGACAAGATTTTGACTACCTCTGATCCAGCTCTGCTTCCATTTGAGGGGTCATTTAGGAGCAGGCAGCATGTGATGGATGACAGGCAATGGAATGGGTCTTTACACAGCTTAACCACAGCCAATGCAATAGAAGTCAGTTGCATTAGAATCATAGAATCATAAAATAGTTTGGGTTGGAAGGGACCTTAAAGATCATCAAGTTCCAACCCCCCTGCCATAGGAAGGGACACCTCCCACTACATCAGGCTGCTCAGTGCCTTGTCCAGCCTGGCCTTAAACACCTCCAAGAGAGGGGGCATCCACATCCTCTTTGGGCAACCTGTTCCAGTGTTTCAGCACCCTCACTGTAAAGAATTTCTTTCTTATATCCAGCCTGAATCTACCTGAATCTACCCCCTTACAATTTACATCCATTATTTCTAGTCCTCCCATCACATATCTTATTAAAAAGTCCTACCCCTGCCTTTTTGTAGGACCCCCTCAGGTATTGATAAGTTACTATGAGGTCCCCCCTGAGCCTTCTCTTCTCCAGGCTGAACAACCCCAACTCCTTCAGCCTGTCTTCATTAAGGCAGTTGCTCCAGCCCTTATTTCCAGTTGCTCCATTGTTTCAAGACCTGCCATAAAAGCTCTCTTTTATGCTAAAGGGAAGGAGTTGTGACACCATTTGTATCTGGACAGAGCAGACTTGTGTTGGCATTGAGTGTGACTGTGCTGCATTGCACACTGTGTGGCTCTGTACACTTTTGTGCAGCAGGAAATAAAACCCATCCTGCAGCTTGGCTGCAGAAATCAAACCAGTAGAGATGGGAAGAGCACATGCTCAGTCAAAATGAGAAGTAAGGAAATGAAAGCCCAGGTGCTCCTCAGAGTTTAACCCAGGCTCTGTCTCAGGGGCTGGGGCAATGACTGGAGCTTTTAAACAAACCCTAAATACATTTCCCATGAAGATCCTTTTGTAGATATTTCTTTCACCTTTCTTCAAAGTTAGACATCTTGTATTTTACAGCAGTAAAAGCCTTCTTTTATTTCCTTAGGAAGCAACACATGGTGGTATGGCTGAGAGAAGGGCAGAATTGCAGCATCATAAGTTACAAAGGCTAAGTCAGATCATCTCTGAATGTAACCTATCATGCCTGAGGTTTCTGCAGTAGAAACACACAGGCTTAAGCTTAGTGAAATTCTGTTCCTTTCAGCTGTGAAAGTGCCCAAGGGCAAGAATGGGATGAGAAATTTTCAGGTGAATTTTCTTTAGGAATCTCAAAGCATGCAGGGTTTAGTTCAGATGAAATAGTGTAACTGCTCTCCTCCATCAAAAAATCTGTGTCCTTCCCATGGCATATGCTGTATGACACGGCACAGAGGACAATTCAATAAAGTTAGCAGTGTGTGAAAGAAATTGTTAGGGCCCTTATCTCAGCTGACCAAATTGTACACATAAGTAATTTTTCAACCCTAGATGCTGTAAATAAAAACAGGTCAAGAAGATTTGACAAAGGATCTGTGACAATGTGCTATGATCTGGATAAAGGCTGTTGTAAATCATAGAATCATAAACTTGGAAGGGACCTTCAAAGGCCACCTAGTCCAATATCCCCTTAAAGATCATGAAGATCATCCAGTTCCAACTTTCTGCTATAGGCAGGGACACCTCCCACCAGAACAGGTTGCCCAAAGCCCTGTCCAACCTGGCCTTGAACCCCTCCAGGGATGGGGTACCCACAACTTCCATCTAGATTTCTGCCTTAAGCAGGGATACCTCCTACCAGACCAAGATGCTCAAAGCCTCATCTTGGACTTCATTATATCCAAACCAAGCTACACAAGATCACCAGTAATTGAGATTTTCACTTGGAGCTTACTGAAGCTCTGCTCTCTCTCCTGCTCCTCACTGGAAAAGCCTCAACCCCAACTTTTCACCCCACACAGGCTAACAGCACCCTATCTGCCCTGTGAGGTTGAGCCTGACTAGTGCTCAAGGGCATCCTGACTCCATGGAGTGAGACACAGTCTGTACTGTCCCTGCAGCCTGTTCACATTTCACTGGTAGGAGAGATCCCTGAGTCTCAGGCAAAGTCATGAACAATTAGGAACTAAAGTAGTCTCAAAGAATTACTACAAAAAGGCTTGTGAAAGGTAAAAGCCTTATAACAGGACTAAGTGGGATAGTGCTTCTCCTGTCCCAGGGAGCATGGATGAAATGGGACCTCCATCTCCACAATTCCTCCAAATGAATGCAAAAAACAGGAGAAAGAAAATTACTAAGAGTGTGGGACACAGAAACAGAGCTATTCCTAAACAGGATGCTTTTAAAGCCTTCCAGGAGGCATGTGCTGGTTCTTTAATCCCCATCAGTTCATTTATACCTACTAACTTTTTACTGGTTACCCCATCAGGCCCCACAGGGACAGAAGACGGAGGTGGAAGAAACTCGGGAAGTTGGAAAATTCAGGGAGATGGAGCAGATGAGATATAGATCCTTTCTAACACCAGGGTAAAACAATCAGGTGCTTGAAAACTTCTCCAACTTTTGCAAGTCCTCAAGCCAACAAAAAGTGTCTAGAAATCTGGCTGCAGGAGCTCTCTGGAGATCTCACCCCACTTCTGCTCTCACTTAAGCCAGAAATACCAAGAGATGAGCTGGTGCAGTCAATGGTGAAAAGAGGGCAAGAGGGTGTGAGAGACCTTCCTCAGCTGCCCAGTGCTTTATCATAGAATCATAGAGTTGGAAGGGACCTTCAAAGGTCTAGTCCAACCCCCTGCAATGAGCAGGGACATCTTGCACTAGATCAAGTTGCCCAGAGCCTCATCAAACCTGGACTTGAATGTTTTAGGGATGGAGCCTCCACCACTGGGCAACCTATTCCAGTGTCTCACCACCCTTATGGTGAAGAATTTATTTTGAATGTCTAATCTGAATATATCCTGCTCTAGTTTAAAACCATTGACCCTTGTCTTTTTGCTCTATGCTCTAACAAACTGCTTTCCTGTAGATCCCCTGAGGTACAGGGTGGCTGCTCACAGTCTCTCTGTAGCCTTTTCTTCTCCAGGCTGAACAGCCCCAGTTCTCTCAACATAGCAGCCCTAAGATTGTCCTCCTAGCATCCTCTAGACCCTCTCCAACTGATCTATGACCTTCCTTTTCCCCCCTGCAATTTGCCTCTCAACAGGTTCTATGTACCTCTATTTCCCTCCCATCCTCTGCTCTACCCCATCCTGCACCACTCATCAAACATTTTCCATTAATTTTCCTCCCAAATCAGAGACACCTGGGCTGCACTGGAGACTCCTCCCCTCCCCAGGTGTTCCCACTTTGCCTCCTCCACCCACTCTCCTATTTAACACCACTGGGTTATACCAGCAGCCACCATTTGCCCCCCCCCGTGGGTCTGGTGCCTCTTCCCAGTGGGTCTTCTCTAGAACGTCACTGGTGAGTTGCCATTTCCTAAGGGGACACGGTGGGAGGAGAAAGGCCGGGGGACCTGCTGGCCCCCCAGCTGGTTAGGCAGGGGGAGGGTTGGTGGTCACATCAATGTCATCCGTGGGTGCTGGCTGAGCCACCCTGTGTGTTGTCCTTAAAAGTGTAGTAAATGCATCTGGTAGTCTTCCCTTTCTACAGTGGAAGCTTGGGCGTTAAACTCAGCTGTGTACATTTAAAGAGAAATGCAAGTGCCTAAAAAATGGGCACCTGGTATTTTCTGTGATTACCTAGGTTGTTCAAAATATCCCCATATTCATTTGAGGAGGATAATAGGTTTGCAGAAGACCTGAACCCTTCTGGAGGAGGAATAAGAAATCATGTGTGATAACCTCTGGCATCACAAACAACATAAGGCTTTAACATTCATGCAACTGAATTGCCTTCCTTTATGTAGGCACCTGACTTCATGAACGAGACCTAAATTCAATCCTTATTTCCTTTTATTAAGACAAGTCAATCACATCTGTTACATTCTCTTCTGTCTGTAATATTTACAGGCCTTATAGCTTGAAAAATCCAAGTGATCTTTGTGGGGTTAACCTCTAGTTCTTTATATATTCCATTAGTAAAATTATTGAAGCCTTTCAGCTGACACTATGAGGTCTTCAGTGAATTTTCTCATGAGGGAGGAGAATGGCTATGGTGTTCTTCCATTATTTGGCAGCAGCTGAGCACTATTCATTGCTCTTGATTTTTATAAATTTACCTACAAGGCTTACAATTACTATAGATTTTAATCTAAAATTAAAATCATCTTGCTTTATCGATGCATTGTAAGTAAATTTTGTTGCATTTATCATTGGCAACATGTACAAATCTCCTGCAGACATGCAGGGAACAAATATGCAGTGTGTAGCAGAAGATAAGTTTGAATATATAACTTCAAAAAGTTAAAATGGTGAGATCCTTGAATTAGGATGAAAGGAGATTTAGTATCAGAAGAAAACAAAGCTTAAATTATATTGTAATGGAGTATGCTTTTTATTGTTTGGGGCTTTCTGAACAGGCATTGTTTGACAGTTCCCCAGTCTATCCTGGGTCAGGACTCTGTGCTTAGCAATAAAGAAGCATCTGAACAGGAAGACTATGTTATTAAGCACAGTGAATTACCTTTTCCACTCAAGTTAGCAGCATCAAGATGCAGCAGTAAACTTCAATGGGATTGTACAGGAGGTGAAGATACAGAGCAGGAACCAGATCCACAAGAAGTCAGTGTAATGAACTCTACAGGTTTTAGGACTTTCAGATGCTTGATTACACTACCATAATGTCTTTAAAAGACCAGTGCTCTGAATAAATTTCAGAATAAAATAGGAGATTAGACTGACTGCTGAAGACTAGATATCTTAATACTGAAGTTGCTTTCTGAGGTATAAGCTCAATTACACCACTAATTACCTGTCATTATGAAGGCCACAGTGATAAGGGAGGCCACAAATACAGGGATGCTTGTTCTGTGTTCTGGCCAAGTCATCTTTGAGGAAGTCCATGCGTTGGTTCATAGATGGTACTCTGCAATGTTTCATTAACATTTGCTTTCATCTTTTCATCTTAACTATGGGTTTGTTTCTTTTGACACCAACGTTAGCATTTAATAAATGAGACAGGTGTTAATTGCATTTTAAAACGCCAGATCTGATGTGCAGAGGTGGGACAAACTGGTATTTAAGCTAAGCACTGCTGGCAATTATACATAACCTTGCTTTAACTCCAATTTCATCTTCTATAAACATCAGCATTGAGACAATAAATCACTTATAGATGGTGGGAAGGTTCATTTATCTTTGTAGAGCTGCTGCACAGGAGGCTCATCCGAGCAAAATGTTAAGTTATTGTAATAAAAGTAGATTTTGGAGCACTTGTGGAAGTAGATTTGCACAAAATGTTTGGGGTTTTGTGTGGCTTTTTAGATAACTTTATTTACTCATGCTCAGGTTTTTTTTAAAATAAGCATTGTCCTGCTTTTAATAAAAATTTATTTCAGACAGGAATGCAATACCAATGCAGAAGGGAGTGTACGAACACAATGGTGCAGACAGAGTCCTCCTCCAGGGTTTAGAATAACCCAGAGTGTGGTGCTTGTCTCTGCACTACTCAGGTTTTGAATGAGGTGCTGGGTGAACAGCACTGGCAGTGAACAAACTTCATTCTCTGTGTTCATAATAGTGTGGGTTTCCTTTTCCCAGAAAAGGAAAGGCTGGATACTACACTTGATAAACCATGTGGACTAACATGCATCTAATCTTTTGGCACCACTTATCTTCATTCTTGCAGCTTTCATTTCCTTGGCAATCCTGGTCCATCTCATAACCAGCCTCACCAGAGCTTGTCCCAGAAATACATCCTGCAGATTCCTGGCCCCATGCCAGAATCAACCATATACCAAGACCTCCAATTCTACTCTCCCTGAACACATGATCATTGAGGTCCTTACCCTCTGAAGTTTGCAGTCCTATCAGGGACTTAAGGGAAAGGTAATTGGGTAATTCTCTTTCCATTTCACTCAGTGTTTTGGGTGGAAGAGCTACTTCCCTATACTTTGTACCCTATATTTTGGTGTCCTTTTTATTATTTTCAAGTGTGTCTTTTCCTCTCTCCATTACCACTTTTCTCAGTAACCATCAGAGCTGGCCTGCATCAGCAATTTGGCTAACTGGTTCATTATCAGTGCCTACACATGGTGTCTCTGACTTGAGCTCTGGGCAAGAGGAATAAATAAAGAGCACCTGAGACTGTTTCAGATTCTGTTTGGATCTATACCTGTAGCCACAGGGAATGCTTCCAGCAGCTCAGAGACACTGGGATGGGTATAGGTATTGCTCAGCACCCACCCACGTTGCTCTGCTTGGTTAACATGAAGGCAGATGGCAAGTTGTGACACAGGGCAGAGTTGGTGGCCACTGCAGAAATGTCTGACAAAGCTGGGCTCTGCCTAGCAAGTTGAAACTTTGCACATTGGAACTGCCTTGCTCCAAACCAAGGTCTGAGCAAGCAGGTTTACTTGCTTCTGTGCAGCAAGTTTGTGGTCCCTCCTTGCACTTATTTGTCTGGCTAATTGGTGTGTTTTCATCTGTTAGTTCCTTGTTATTCAAGTTTGTTTGCTAATTGTAAGGATTTGTGGTTTCAGTCATAGGGCAATAAAAGACAAGCTCTCTAGTGGAACCAAGCAGCTGTTTCACAGTTTGTATCAGCAGTACCCAACCAGCAATGATGAGGAACAAAGAACAATTCTCAAAAACCTGGGAGAAAAGAGTAAAAACATATTGCCTGAGGTTGTAGAAACCCCAGCTCTTTGAAAACTGTTGTAGGATTTCTAATGGTCTCTTATTCAGCCTTTCATTGTCTTGGAGATAAGAGGTTGTGCTCTTGGAAATCTGTGCCAGAACTGAGCTTGTGTCACTCCAGCATGGTGTGTAGAGTCACAAATCACAGAAATAAAATTTATCAAGGTTTTTCTCCTGAGGGCCCTCATTTGAGCACAGTGAAATCCTTGCTTTGCTGGTGGGAAAACTGTCACAATTGGAATTTGCAATGGTTTAGTTTAATTACCTCTGCACATAGGATAATCACTGAAATAACAGAACTAGCTACAATTATTGGCCATGCAATTTCATGCATCTGTGGAAATTTATTGGAGTACAAATCTTTGCATTTGCTCTAAATTGTGCTAATGAAAGAGCTTGACACATTTGCTATTAAGTCTTGTGAAGCAGATTCAGAGGGAATTCAGAGAGAATCACTGTAATGATTTCAAATTAGAATAATAAATTTGACTATGACATTAAAATTAATAAATCAAATCACCAACAAATTTTTTTCCACTACTCTGCATGCTGTGGGGAATATAAAGATGGAAATTTTTTTTAAAGAATTTCAGGCAATTTACAGTTGATCAAAGCAAAGCTACAGATTTATGTCTCAACATGTCTCTCATTAAGAAATTTGACTCTGAAGGAAATGCTAGAAGCTTTCAGAGGATGTGGGTCACAAAAAGAAAAAGGCTATCCAGAATGATAAAGTTTAATGAACACTTTGATTTCAATTTAACTTACAATATGATTGGTGATTGCTATCTTTGAAAGTATGTGCTTAGAAAATCCATCCTCATGCCAATATAAATCGCTACTTGAAGAGGAAGGTCCACTCTCTGATCCTAAGGGCATTTCTCCAGCTTGAGCCCTGCCCTGTTTAGATGCTGTTGCCAACAACACCTTGGGGATGGCATTTTTTGGTGCAATATGGGTGCATATAGGGAAAATTACACAATTCTGTTCCTCTGCCTGAGGAAACTTGGCTGCAGGACAGTTTCTTACTTTCTTCTCCACCTGGTTCTTGATGTAGAAGACCATTTCTTGGCATTGGATAGCCAGGCTTATGTCAGTGTTCTTGGAGAAAAGGACTGCCTGGGTACCTTTAGTAACTACTTGCACTCAGATAGATACATATCGGCAATAAATTATTTGCAATGAGAGCTGTCATACAATTAATGTCCCCTCTTTGATAAACTGAGTTGCAACACTGATATACCCTCCACATTGTCAGTGCAGCATTGCAATGCCCACTTCAGTGGGCAATCTCATAGCCATGCTTTAAATAGTTTCTCAACCAGCCACAAAACTGCTCCAGTTGAGCTCTGTTCTCTCTTCAGTTCATTTTGTTCTCACTGGAGAGCTTCTATTCTCACATTATCATCAAAGTTATCAGATTAAAAGAGTGAACTCTGGCATGACTTCACTCATGAGCAAGGCACTGAGGTGGGATTATAACTTCTTAAGATTTTTGATCTGCTTGACATAGTTCTTAACTAAACAGCATGCACACACTTCAAAGAATGATGATGGGAAAGGTGCTACAGATGAGGAAAGAAACTCTGAAATCTGCTCTTTATCTTTACATATGACCCAAAACACATCTAGTTTTTTTCCTTAATTACATATTAGAGGTACATATTTCAATGAGGAAAAAGGAGGAGGTAAAATAACTTTTTCAAGGACACAATTTCTCCTGGGTTCTGCTGAGAGAGTTATGGGGCAGAGTGCTCTGTTTTTAGGATTTTACTCTTGGGGCTTTTGCCCAAAAGCCAATGTAGAATCACCACCCAGTATCTGCCTCAAAATTATAGATTTTTTTTTTTCTTTATTTCAAGTCCTCAACAAACTGTATTGAGCAGGTAAGTCATGATGAGCAGCATTTATGGTTTGCTGATGTAGGAGAGAGGTGGACTGCAAGATGATTCCCTTGCCTCTGCTTAAATCTTGGATTTGTTTGCACCTATAAGGCAGATGGAAGAGACATCAACTGAATTGCTCAGACACTAGGATGTAGAAGATATGTGCTGGCTTCTGAAAAGTTTTTGAACCAATCTGTAAACAGCAGCCCAGTGTTGTAAGATTTTTTCTAATTTTTTTTAACATATTTTCTATTGTCTTTAAAGATACAAATCCTGTAAAGGGAAATGCCCTTGGGATTCAAAACCTCAATTGACAAAGACAGGTGAACTCTGAGTATGTAGTGGCACTTTCTTGAATGTTGTAAGATGGAACAATTTCTATCTATAGCCTCATTAGTCCTTTCCATTTTTGGTTTGCTTTTGACAGAGCAAAAGCAGTATATCATGATTTCCTTAGCTGGCATGAAACGCATTTGGGTGAAGTTACTGCAGTGCCATGCATTGTGTATGCTTGAGGTGGACCAGACTTTTAGAAAAAGTATTCTAATAACAATTCAGAATTTCAGAAAGCACAAGTTGAAAAAATATTTCTTTCACCTTGCAAAGTGTATTCCTTCTGCATCAGGAACTGCATAGAGCAGTGAAAGCTGACTAAGAAGGACCTAAAGAAGCTTGAAGGTACTGGAGCTTTAATAGCCATTTATCAAGGTTTTTAAGGCACAAAGTGAGACACGAGAAAGGTATGTGTTCTGAAGGGATATAGGTCCTGGTTGTAGAGTTGCAGGTCAACAAAATAGTATCTTCATGGCTGTGAATTTTTTAAGTGTCAGATTGGAGTGATTCACATACACATTGTGCTTTAGACTGGAATACATTCTGGCAGAAAATCCTACATTTGCAGAAGATAAGAATTCATTCTCATCTACCCTGCATTCTACTTACCTATCTACTTGGTGGATTAAAGTTAGAATAACTCCTGAGGGAGAAGGATTAGTGAGCACAGAAGGAGGAAGTGGCTGCAGTGTATTATAAATAAATTTATCACCTAACCGCACTTTGACTTACATA
Source organism: Turnix velox (assembly GCA_013400935.1). Classification (NCBI taxonomy): domain Eukaryota; kingdom Metazoa; phylum Chordata; class Aves; order Charadriiformes; family Turnicidae; genus Turnix; species Turnix velox. The sequence continues at coordinate 90,222 of VZTY01015859.1, forward strand.
TTCTCTGTTAGTGACAGCCAGAGTGCTGCAAATTACTTTTTAACTAAAGAACAAAATATTCTCTTCTGTTCCACACCAATCCCTTTCCTACTTCATATTTTACAAGGAGGTGATACTGTTTAAAATAATAGGTACCATATGATTGCAATGAAAAGTTGAAATGATTTTTAATTGTTTAATGGATCTATACTGAAAAATTGAGCTAGGAATTATTTCTCTGATAACTGCATCTCCAAAACTTTTCACAATGAAATGGTCAGACTGTCCTTCATTTATATTGAACTTTTAAAAAAATCAGTGTTCATATCAAAAGTAAATACTTCCTCTTGCTACATTTTACTCCCAACAAAAAAAAAAAAGGGAGAAGGAGCAGGGAAAGAATTGTTCCAACACAGAACTCCTTTTGGGATATTCCTGGTACAGTTTATACCACAACTTGGATCTTGCCTTCCTGGCTGTGTGATGAGTTGATGGAAGGTGATAGTCCCATTCTACTGGACCTGGAGGCACACAGTAAGCTTCATTCTGCACAGCTCAACAGATCAAGGCCACCACATCATCCCCATGCTTGTGCTCATTGGACAGAATAGGTTGCATCCATCTTTCATGAACTTCAACAGGAAAAGGAGACTTTCTCAACTTCACCTTTCCAGAAGTTCTACCCTAATGATGTTGTTGCTGTGATTGTCCTGCCCCATTTGACCTTTTCAAGAAGACTGAACAATGATCACTTACAGTATTGACAAGCAAATGTTTAAGAAAATCAAATCAATATGTGACTTTGTGAAATTCAATTTCATGTATTTCATTTGCAAATTGTTGCCTGGAGATTTTATTTAGTTTCATATAAAATCTCTCTGCTCTATAGAAAATCAATTCTCTGTCATCTAAATGTTGTCTTATAGCTCAGCATGCCCTCAGCTTATTTTTGCAGAGCTCCCTATTAATAGGGACATCTATAGCTGCAAAAATGTACACTATGCTTTTTTTGCTGGAGACAATCTTAGAGAAGTTGGATGGAATTACATTCAAAGTGAGCGCTCTAAACTTTAAATTTCTATAATTTCTGTGTCTGGGGTGACAGTTTAATCATAGGTGCCTGTATAACATAAAACTCCAATTAAAATAAACAAAAATTAACTTGTCAGAATTGTCATGTATGCAAGGAATTAGTCTGAGTAATAAAAGACTTTTTAAGCTAACTTTTTCTCACTCTTTTTTTATATTATTATAAATGCTCCCTTCTTTGAGTAAATGGAACTAGTTGACCACAGTTTGCCACAGGTAGTTGCACACTTCAGAAGAGACTGATGTAAGAAAGAAAGATGACTGCTAGTTTTGTATGAAGAATCAATAGGAACTACCTGGAAAAGCAGGAAGTTTTGTAGATCTCAAGCTAATGTGCTGCTGGAAACACTGATAAAAGAGCAGAGTGACACTGTGAGGCTGGAAAGGTCATGTTAAATGTCAGTAGAAGAACAGGTAACTGGTCAGTTTGGGGTTTGGTGGAAGTCACTGCTATTGAAAATCAATTATTGAAATGAAAAATTATGTTTTGAGTGTTGTTTATTAGACAAGCTATAATCTTCAATTTATATTGACTTCCTTCTCAGTATCTCCTAGTAGGGATACCACTACTCTTTTCCTGGCTCCTCTGATTACAGTTTTTGATCAGTTTTAGCATCTCCAACTCCCCAGAAAAGGTGTTGAGAATGTTAGGAAAGAGATGATGGCCAGCCAGGAATTGATTAGAAAATATTGTGAAAGGAGATGCAGGGAAGAAGGTGAAATAAACAGGCAAGAAAGTATATCCACTGAAAATGGAGGAGAAAAGTAGCCTTGGAAAAATTACATTTGTCACCTTTCACCAATTAAAACTGAATTTAACCAAACCAAGTTACAGGAGATACCTTCTTAATAGGAATAATTATATAGCATAACACTATTTTAATAACTATTAAATGATGTCTTTAAAATAACGCTTTATATGAAAGGAGGAGGTGTAGAATATGAATTTTGTCTTAATTTTTAAAAACTTAACAATAAAGCTAATATTTAAGTCAGCTCCTGCATGTAAATACAAGTACTAAGGGAACAAACTGCCTTTTCCCTGAAGAATAATTTAGCTTGGAAGGAATCTTTAAGGATCATCTAGTCCAATGCAATGAGCAGATGTCTTCAACTGTTTGCTCAGATCCCCATGCAGACAAGAAAATATATGAAGATAAAAACAAAACAAGTATTCATAAAAGCATAATCATAGTGCTGTATTAAAAAAGCTTCCCAGCTTCTAGCTATAAAAGAAACCTTTTGCAAATAGAAATTTTCACACCACAAAATGGAAACTATGCCATTTGAGTGAATATAGAAATGGAACAAAGCAAGAACAGCTCTGTTATTCATAGTGATAAAGAAAGCTGTCTCATGCTTTTGCAAACCTTGGTCATCTTGGTAACAGGCCAGAAGTATCTATGCAAGATTCTAGCAATGGACCCAAAGTATTTTCAGTCCAGACAAGTCATGCATATTTAAAGATTGTACTCACAGCTCTCTAAAGAAAGTACAGATACTTGTATTTCCAACCTGTTTAAAATGGCTGGCTAATAATCAAATCTTACTTTGTGAGTAAACGTTATACTTAGAATCATAGAATAGTTCGGGTTGGGAGGGCAAAGATCATCGAGTTCCCATAGGCAGGGACACCTCCCACTACATCAGGCTGCTCAGTGCCTTGTCCAGCCTTAAACACCTCCAGAGAGGGGGCATCCACAGCCTCTCTGGGAAACCTATTCCAGTGTCTCACTACCCTCACTGTAAAGAATTTCTTTCTTATGTCCAGTCTGAATCTACTCTCTTCCAATTTACATCCACTATTTCTAGTCCTCCCATCAGACATCTTATTAATAAGTCCTGGCTTTCTGTTGCCCCCTTCAGGTATTGATAAGTTACTATAAGTTACTATGAGGTCCCCCTTGAGCCTTCTCTTCTCCAGGCTGAACAACCCCAACTCCTTCAGCCTGTTAATTGATTAATTATGGCCAGGAACTATTAAGGAGTTCAAACAGGAATGCTTTGACAGCCTCTAACTAATTGGCCAAGATTTATATGCAGAGCAAATAGACTCAGAACCAATGTAGATCCTGTAGGTAAGGAAGAGCAGACCATCAAATAATACACGTAAATATAGAAAATTTAGGAAAGATGTATTAAACTGTCACAAAAGCAAATAGAGAAGTAAGAAGGTAGGAGAGAATTGAAATGAAAATGTGAGCCCTACTGGCAGTTTAAGACAAAAATATTTCCAAGAGCTTCATCTGGAAAAGGATATGAACAACTACTTTGAATGAGGAGGCAGCTACAGCAGTCGGGAGAGGGTGGCCAACAATAGTGTTTGCCCACTGGAAGAGGGAACGTACAGGCACAGTTTTTTCACCTGTATTCGTGAAAATATTGGGATACAGGCCCTGCAAAGGCAAAATAATTACGAAACCTGAGATAGGAAATTAGATCTCAAAGCCTCAAATCACAGATGTTTGCAAACTCTGAGGCATTGATTAGCCAGAGAACAAAACAGCCATGGGTTCTCCAATTCCAAATGTCAGAGTAGTGGCCTATTCTAAAATACTTACGATGTTAATGAAAAGATAAAGGTAAAAATTATATCACAGGAAAAGAAGAGATGAGGCACCTTTCTATGAAGGGGACAGCTTCCCGTTGTTGCCTCACTGACACTAACATGGATCAACTAAAGATAGACCCAAATTGAAAGACATGAGATATCTCTGCCTGAAATGTTCAACCAGCTCTTTCAGGAGCAGGGAGCCATTCAAGCAGAACATGGCTGTAAATCACTGGAGGGCATTTTTAAAAAACCATAACAAGCTGCTCCAAAGTGCTATCAGCCCACGCTCTGAGAGAGCAGCACCATTATCTTAGACATATGCTGCAAGAAAGGGACTGCAATTACTGACAGCTTATCCAGGGAAGAAATGTAGCATTAAAAGAAAGACAAGTGAATGTGAATAAGAAATCATAACCTTTGCAGAAATATGAAAGACATGAGAACACTGAGGCCATTGGAAAATAAAATTTTGTGTCCCATTTAAGAAAAGGTATGGAAAGAATCATATGAAACAAAGTAAGTATTTACAAATATTCACAATAGTTTTTCCTCAGGCTTTTTGGTCCCCAGTTCCTTCTGAAGTGTGCCAGAAATACTGACCCAAGTATCCAGGAATATGTCAAACTGTAATGCCAGGACTATTGAAAAAAAGTTCTCCATCCCAAAATACAGGCCTGTACCTGGAAAGCTGAAACACACTGCATATCATCAAATAGTCCTGGAGATATCTGGGATCTGGTGAGCAGATGTGAAACATGTGGGAGAAGGCCAGGAAAGCCACAAATGGGAAAATAAAAATACACAGCTTCCTCACAGTCCTTGAGGTGAATGGAAAATGGAGCTTGTGATCACTAACTACTCATTAGAGTAGGCTGGTTTCTGAACTGCCACAGTGGCAGAGGAAACATGGAGTTTTTTAATTACTTCTGTTATCACAAAGTGTTATTTCAAACAGTGGCAACAGATGAAAATAGGAACTACTCATGGTCAGACAAAATCTTCATCTAACTCATACTAAGTAGGGTCAAGAGGAAATACATAGGGATTTGTAAAAGAGCAGGTCAAGCACAGAGGTAGTTCCCCAAAATGTCCCTTTACCTTAACATGGCTTGGCACTTCATAAACCACAAGCACTACTGTGCTTTATTGGTCTCCAAGGAGTTTTTTCTTTCCATGCATTTTTCTTTATCCCTGGAAGATTCAGTCATTACTTTTCATTATCCAGTATGCCTGTGTGTATTTGAAGTGTATTATCTTTTGATTTCCCCATCTTATCTTTTTTAAAAGCTTTTTCAGCACTTCTTTGGTTTCTCTAGTAGCTGCTGTTGGTCTCATGAGAACTTTCTCATGTGCATTCAAACCTTTCTTGAAGTAGAGTGACCCACACTGACACCAAGTTTCAGATGAGGCTTTACTAAGGCAGTGGAGACCAGAAGATTAACCCAGTATGTTCTACAGGTGAAACAAGTATTTCTCAGAAACCCAGAACAGCTGGAGTTTTATTGACATTGCTTCCATGAGAATGAAAGCTTACTTCTTTCTCTTGCATCAAAGTATTGCAGGGATGCTACACAAAGCAGGGCTGATTTCCCTGAAGGTTGTACTTCTGCTGTCTTTTATCTACTTAGAGTGAAAAAAAACAGTTCCTGCACATTGCAAAGTACCATCAGCATTGTAAAGTCATTCCCTGCTCCTCTGTGTGACTGCTATGTCTGTTACATAAGGCATGAACACTCAGAAGTCAGTGCTTAGATGTCAACATAATAGACAGCTAAGAAATGTCTTGTATGAAGGGAAAGATTTTGTACATCAGTGAAGAGCAATGAGCTAATGAGTCATGGACCTGAGTGAGTAGCACAGTCAGGAGGGCATCAGAGTCTTAATCTGAGGATCAAGGGTTCATGTCCCTGTCCAGGTATGAGGCTTTTCAGAGTTGGGCTGATGTTTGGACTCAATGATCTGAAAGGTCCCTTCCAACTTAGATGATTAGGATCTTATGACTATGATGTCCTGCATGAAATGTCTGCCTTCAGCTTATTATGAGGCTAATTCTGTTCTAACCCCAAAATTACCTTGCTAGGTCTGGCTCAGTGCCAGACCAGTCAAGACCAGGCAGGACAAGGCACTGAGCAGCCGGATGTAGTGGGAGGTGTCCCTGCCTATGGCAGGAGGGTTGGAACTCAATGATCTTTAAGGTCCCCTCCAACCCAAACTATTCTAGGATTCTATGATTCTATAAGTAGTGCAGAAATGCTCATTATTTTCTCAGCAGTCTTGCCATGTTTGCAGTTCTTACGAAGTCATTAGCATCCTTTAGCAATTAAAGTGAATTCTACATTTCCACAGCTATTTTTATTTCAACCTTACTCTTTTTTTTTTAAGATTGAGCTGTCTTTAATTGTATGTTTTCCCTGAAAATACAGTTTTTTATAACACATTAATGAGCATATATCAGTCCAATTAGCACAAGAAAACCCCTAAATAAGTTGTAATTAAGATCCTCTTGTTTTTCAGAATCTGCAAATGTGCTTTTCACCTGTAGCTCTTACAAAACGTGGTTTTTGTGGACAATCTCGAGATGCCAGAACAGAATCCCATGTTCCTGTTACTGAATCTGCAGATGGAGAAAAATATTGGACTTCTGAATTAGATGTTGTTCACATTTTTTAAAAAATTATTCTGTTTTAATGCAAGTGCAGTTTTAAATTTCAGAGCCTTCCAACATTTATACTTCTTGTGGTGCAAACATTAATGCTAATATTGAGATTATCTTTTTTTTTTTTTCCAAGATGCTCATGAAGCCTTAGACTTGCTCCTTCTAGCTGTGTTCTGAAATATAATTTTATTTCAGGTTGGTTTCCCAGGACCTGACACAAAAAAAAGACACAGAGATTTAAACAAGCAAGAATTATTTACAGACAAATCCCACTTTACTGTCAAAGGCAAAGAGAGAAACTCTGTGACTCTGATGCTGTGGAAAACCTGTGAACAGCTGCAGACAGTTGAGCTGCAGAGCTACAAGAGGGACTTACTCTTCTGTTTATTCAAGAAATTCACTCTGTGTCTTTTATTCACCAGCAATTGAAGGATGCAGAATTATCATCACTTGTTTTCCTGGTGAAACTGAAGTGGTTGCTTACACACAAGTTGGGCTATGTCACCTTTCAACTACCATGCTAATGCTTTTGTGGGAAAAGAGGACAAAGGGAAGAGATTTTTTATTTTTTTTCCCCCACTGTTACTGCTCTTTCTAAGCTATTGATTCATCTCTAAGGAAGACATCTCAGTCTGTTTCTGTTTTTCTTTTCCCAACACCTTGTGGAAGGCTGACATGTGGCTCCTCTCTCTTCAGAAACGGAAGATGCCCCTGCACAGGGCAAAGTATTATTCTTTCAGCTAAGTGATTCCCAGGGATAAGCTGAGCCCTTTTAAAACACCGCCACCCACTGGGGAAAGGATGGATTAACTAGTGACTAGCTGGTGACAGAACTGAAGCCGCTGTCCTTGCCAGGGGACATGCTGATTCAAAGCAATGGTTTCCTTCCGTTGCATCTGCACAGCATCTTATCTTCCTGCATATACCTCTGATCCTTCTGCTGCCCACTCACCTTGAACTTGCTGTGCCTTTTTCGTCTCTCTTAGCCCTAGCATTTTTTTCTCACCTTCACAGGTAAAAGTTTTTACACCTTCCTCTAGGGTTTTAATCACTCAGATAGTTCAGAAGGCTCCCCAACCTCTTCATAGCTAAATTGTTCTCTTAAATCCTCCCACCTGGATCACAGGTAGGTGTCTGAGTGAGGACTCATAGAATAGTTCGGGTTGGAAGGGACCATAAAAATCATTGAACTCCAGCCCCCCTGCCATAGGCAGGGACACCTCCCACTACATCAGGCTGCTCAGTGTCTTGTCCAGCCTGGCCTTAAACACCTCCAGAGAGGGGGCATCCACAACCTCTCTGGGCAACCTCTTCCAGTGTTTCACCACCCTCATCCTAAAGAATTTCTTTCTTATGTCAAGCCTGAATCTACCCCCTTCCAATTTACATTCATTATTTCTGGTCCTCCCATCACATATCTTATTAAAAAGTCCTACCCGTACCTTTCTGTGGGACCCTCTCAGGTACTGATAAGTTACTATGAGGTCCCCCTGAGCCTTCTCTTCTCCAGGCTGAACAACCCCAACTCCTTCAGCCTGTCTTCATAAGACAGTTGCTCCAGCCCTTTGATCATCTTCTTGTCCTTCCTCTGGACCCGCTCCAACAGCTCAGTGTCCTTATGTTGAGGGCTCCAAAACTGGACACAATACTCCAGGTGGGGTCTCACCAGAGCCGAGCAGAGGGGCAGATCCATCAGATCTTTAATATTCTTCTAGGTCTGCTTACACATTGTCTGTTGTGCTGGAAAACTCTTAGGGCAAACATCTGTTTTTTCTGAATGTCTGGGAAATGTTTATCACTCCACAATTTCACAGCTGAACAACAGACAACTAGAACTGTGCAGCTCTGCATAGTTAGACACATATTGAAGCTTCTTTTGCATCTTTTGGGCTCCTGAAAGCACCACAGAGCAAGGTCCTTGCTTTTGAAGCAGGATAGAAATGCTAGAGAGGTGGCCAATGCACATGTTAATAGGGAGGACACTATGAAGTTTACTGTAGTAAGTACCTTGGTGCTTTGGTTCTTCCAGTTCTGTTCCTCTTGATGTCTTCAAAAAATAATTTAAAATTAACTTGGCAACCACAATTCTTTGTGAAATGAAGGTATGAGGTTGTTCTCAGTCCCAAACACATTCATTCCAGCATCACTATCAGATACATTTCACAGAGATGTACTACCTTTCCTTGGGTCCAACTGGCAGGTGAGAAGAGCTTTTACTGCCTGCCTTGGACATCTTATCAGGACAGAGAAGATTTACCATGATGAGTGAAACCTTGTCACTGTCTGTGTCTTTTAGACAGTAGAAGTGACTCTATGTTCTGTTCTGTCCTTATTCATGAGGTGTAACTGTGTAGTGACCAAAATCAGAAACTAATTCCTACATTTTTGTGCATGTGTGTGCATATATATACACACACACCTCTTTTACAGTCAAAAATTCATCAGCTTTCATCCAGTTAATTGCTCTTTGAGAATTTTTCACCCTTGTTGGAAGGTATAGTGACTCCTTAATAAACAATCTATATTTTCTCTTTTTACTTCTAGAGAGTAATCTCTGAACTGCAACAAAGCTGCATCACTATATTCATTAAAACCCACCAACCAGGTATCTAAAAAAAAGATTCCAATATTTTTAGCCACTCCTGAAAATAACAAAGTGTAAAGGATTGCACAAACTAATAGGAATTAACTATACAGGGAAGGGAGAAAAGTCTGGATTTCACATTCAGGCTTAACACAGCTAAAGAAACCCCAAAGAAACTCACTGCTATGGCTCCCCTATCCTTCCCACCTTACCCCCCAAATCCTCACTGCTGTCAAGGACATGGGATTCTTTACCAGTTCTACTGGATTCTGTATCAAATTCACTCTCTTGCTTTCTTCCATGACTGTTGTAGACAGGCAAGCATTTCTGAAGCCAAAAAGCTGATGAGACTGTCATGAGTAAGAACAACACTTGAGCTGTGTAAAGCTAAGGAATCAGAAAGGAATCTGCACCCTAAGGAAAGTTTGTTATTGTGGCTTGCAGGCAGCTGGAAAATCCCATCCCTCTGGTAGCTAAAACAATTTAATTAGCCCTAACTTGAGCAGTTATTACACTGGTTCCTGACAAAATCATTTCACAGCATTTTCTCCTCAGGGTTTAGTGCAGTACTGCTGGGAGGAGTATTTTTGATGCATTTGGGGTCAGCTGCCTGTTCCTCCTCTCCAGCCACTGAAGAATGCTGAGTAAGTTGTTCTTATCTGTTAAACTCATACTGTGTAAACTAACAGATCCCACTTGTACAACACAGGTTCATATTTTACTGTGGCAAATGAGGAAGCAAAATAAATCTGCAAAAAATTAATTTTCATACTTCCACCACCAGAAGCTCATCCCTTGAGGAACTGGTGCGTCAAGGGAAGAACCACTGGACTTTTTGTCTCTAGATTGCTTGTGCTGCTTGTTTAGAACCTTCTATAGAAAAACAGTTTGAGCAAATCAAACTGCACTGAACCTGGTGGTATTCTTAACAAAGACACAACAAAGCAGTGAAAAGTCTACTTTGTTCAGCTTAGTTTTCTGCAAAGTACTTTTGTACTTTGAGAAGAAATGCAATACACTGGCCCAACAATGGTCTGTGTGATCTGATTTAGCAGAGCACACAAATCACTTTTGGCAGTGTAAGCTTGCACCACAATAACATCGTAGAAAATGGGATTTTTATTTTTTTAAAGCACAGCCTAAAGATTAGCTGAGAATTAATGAAGTTCCAGATGGCCTGAGTATCAGTGTCAAATATTCAATATATAGACAACCCATGGTAATTTATTTATGAGGCATCTGGCATTACCTAAACTTGGACCTTGGATACCAGCTTAAGTACATGCTCAAGTCTTTAATGGAAGCCAGCTGCTGACTTTTTAAATTGCATCTTCTCAACACAAGAATGGATGGACTTCTTCTGCCTCTATATTTACTAAAAAAGACAAGGGAATAGGCACAGAGTTTTGACTTTTTGCAAAGATAAGAGAAGGGAACATGACATAGATCATCATTCTTTCTCCTTGTAACCAAGGCAAGGAACTGGTGAAGAGAGATATAATTCAAACATTGCCAACTCCCAGATACAGCCTGGAAACTAGAATTAAGAGTGGAAACAGTACTGAGTCAATAATCTATGAAAGCATCCAGTACCTAAGGACCCTACTTTCCAGTATGTTTACATTCTTCATCCATCTTTTTATGAAACTGCTAGTTAAAATTTTCATTTTATTGATGAATGTTAGCAGCTATTAGCAGGCACAATAATACAAGAGCATAGTGTTGATTTGTGACAACTTTTTCCTGTATTGAGTTTATATGCCACAAAACCAAGATAAATGTTGCTTTTTTTCTGCAGAGCAAGAGAAGAGTAAGAGTTATTAAGACCATTTATTTCAAAAAGGCCTGCAATGGATACTGAAAGTGCTCAGAAACCTTGATGGACCCAATTCTTCTAAAATTCAGGGCAGAAATGTAATTGCTTAACAGCATTATTACTTTTGTTCATTTTGCAGGAGAGCTATTTCTTGGTCTTTTTCACTGGCTGGGACCTGCAATCTGTTGCTTTGGGAATTGAAATTATGATGATGCTGCTTCTTTGTTGTTGGGGCGTAGAGTCAATACTGAAGCTGAGAAAAGCACTAGCGATAACCCATGTTTTGACAGCTTGTCAATAACCCTGGTGTTATGAAAAAAAGGGTTATAGTAGGACTTATAACCTGTGGCAGCCAAACAGAGAGATTTACCTTATTGAGGGCAGGGGAAAAAAAAATAATCAGTTAACTGATACTGCCAGGAAGTAAGCCAAAGACAACTGGTTGTTTGTCAAAAACACACTAAAAAGGGTAAAATGGAGAGATCTTCTGAAGTGTGCAGTCAATGGGTTATTAATGGGAGGAGTAATTAGTCATTAGAGATTGTGTTTCCCAACTTCCCACTTTCAAATCAAAGTGAAAATAGGATCTTCAAGGATTAATTAAATCTTAAATTAACTGTTTTGTCCGTCTTTCACCACCACTATCACATCTTACACAGCAAAGAATACAAGCAGCTAAGATTTATCAAAAAATTATCTGTGTTTTGTAATTCTCTAGTAATATTTAAGACAACAGCCCAAGTGGATAGGGTATGAGCAGTTAGAAATATCTCAGAAACCAGGAAATTAATGGAAGCAAGCTATAAGAATAACTGGAAATCTTTATATACATTATTTTTATTTGCATCCATATCTACCTTATAAGTCCTTATGTATCTGAGAATGGAAAACACTTCTTTGATTTTCACAAGTATGGACTTGGAGATATTTAGTGCCACTGTTATTCCGTAATGTCACCAGAGAGGAGATCTGAGTTTCAGCTGCTCAAGGTACCTCCATGCCTACACCAGCCCCTCACAAGTGCTTATTTGTTTTTGTTGTCTTCTTAGAGCATGGCCTATGGCAGGAGGGTTGGAACTTGATGATCTTTAAGGTTCCTTCCAAGCCAAACTATTCTATAATAGTATTCTTGTGGTCTTTTGAATCACAGAGTTATTAAGATGTCTAGTTGGCCTGCCTAGATACAAATAATACATTACACCCCATCATAATTCCTAGAATATTACAGCAATCTAATTACAGTTCACCCCATCATTGTTCTACCTGACTAAAAATAATCTTGCTTCCTTGAATTAAGGAGCTCTTGTGTCTCACTGGGGTTTATTTTGTGGTGAATACTGTGTGACACTTAAGGTCTCACTATTTCAGTAAAGTGCTTGAAAGGTACAGTAATCAGTGAAACAGAAATCACATTAAAGGATATTAAAAAAACACACTAACAGAACAGCACTGTTAAGGAACTGTTACTAAAGTAAGAAAAAGACCATATAAAAGGAAAACATAAACCCAGTCTGGAAAAGGCAAGGTGATTTCATTGGGGACAAGGAAGCACTGATGACAAGATCCAGAACAGTAAGAAAAGCTTGCTTGTAGTATTGCGTAACATTTGAGTCAGATTGATTAAAGGCTCAGGGGGGACCTTATAGTAACTTATCAGTACCTGAGGGGTCCTACAGAAAGGCAGGGGAAGGA
>VZTY01015860.1:3175-16142 GCA_013400935.1 Turnix velox
ATCTTTAAGGTTCCTTCCAACCCCAACTATTGTATGAGGGCACTGGAGGGGATGATGAGGGGGGCTGGAGCAAGGTAATGGGAGGATTACCGAGAGGGACTGGGGGAGGTGCGACTGGGTAGGACTGAGAGGGTGTTACTGGGAAGAGGGACTGGAACCCTCCAGAACTGAAATGAAATGCCATTTTTCCCTGACCACACAGATTATCTGCTGTGTCTGTATGACATACATTTGATTGCTCCCACAGCCAAAGAGACAGGAGGGAGAAGTGGGACTTGTTCTTTTCCCCTTTGGAAACCACATTCACACAACCCCAAACCTTCAGGCTCTTTCCCTTTTTCACCTCAGCCCCCAAAGGACTTTTTTCTACAATCCCTACAGCTGCAGGCTTCAAAAATGACTTAAAGTCAAAGATCGCTCCCACACCCAAACAGGCTAGAAGATTAACTCTGCTGACACCAGACGCTTATATGTAGAAAATAAAAGGTTGTTTCCACTTTGCCCCCAGAAATCAGTCCAAACAGAAGAGGAACACTTGATTTTAAAAAAAGGGACATTTCTGTGTCTATGACCTGGAGTATCTGTGGCATCCCTGAGCCCCCTAACTCACCTTCCCACTCCCCTGGCCCCACGGATGCCATTACCTCCTGGTGCTGTGCTCTCTCCCTTCTCCCCAGCTTCTGCTCCAGCCACAGGCAGCAGGGGGAGGTGTGATAAGCTGCTCCTGGACCTTGGAGGACAGCTGACTACAGCCAAAATACTGTCTGGAGGAGGTACCTAGACACTTTGTTCACATGAGAATAAGGTAATAGCTCTCCGTAAATAGTCCCAGAGCTGTCTGAGCATTTCTGCTGCGCACCAGGGTCTCCCCTTGAGCAGAAAACTTGGTTATGGCTCTGTTCATTGACAGCAAGAGATTCCTTGCTACAAGATTCTGGGTGAGTGACTAATTGCACACTAAAAACCATCAAATCTGAGCTAAGTGACATAAAGGATTGAGTGCTTACATATCTACAGTCCCTTAGACATAAACTGCTGACCAAGTCTGGGACTAGGACTGGATGTAGCTGCACCCAGACTCCGCTCTGAGAGGGAGTTTAGAGATCAAGAGGGTCCTTTTTGACCCTCATGACTCAACAGGAGGCTCCCCCTGACAGCTCTGTCTGGCCCTGTCCTCTGTGCAGTAAGAAACAGAATGCACCTTGATATCAAGCCTTGTAAAACACTGTTGCATTTATTAAACTTTGTTAAATAACTGTCCTAAATTAATACATACTTCATTACTTCTCTCGTATGAGTGAAGTCACTCACTGCCCACAACACACCTGAGCCACAAGTGCCATCAGCTGAGCAGGATTCTCCTCCTGTGCTGCACAAGGGGAGCCTGGGAAAAGAAGAAGAGAGAAATGAGCCTGTCTGTGGCAGCCAGCCAACAGGGACCAGCCAGAGTATTGAATAATGGAAATAAAAAAATTGGATTTTATAAGCTAGTGAATAAAGGTAATTAAGGAACTTATCTATACAAAATTAAGAAACAGCTAAACTTAAGAAGTAGCTGGGAGAAGCTTGCCCAAGACAAAAAGATTAGGAACTAACCTATCTCTAGCAGAGCAAGAGGGGCCTGGCACAACAGACAGGCTGTACAACTGACCTCAAGCTTGCACGCAATGGAGCTCACACTGCTGACAAAGGCCTCAGCACAACAGCTTAGAAGGACGAAGTACCAGAAGTTTAGTCCAGCCACAGGAGGAAGACAATAGAACCGTGGAATATGTTGGGTTAGAAGGGACCTTCAAAGGCCATCTAATCCAACCCCCTGCAGCAATCAGGTTGCTCAGAGCCTTAGCAAGCCTGGCCTCAAATATCTCCACAGATGGTGGTTCTACTGCCTCTCTGGATAACCGGTTCCTGTGTTTCACCACCCTTATGGGGAAGAATTCCTTAACATCTAAACCATGAAGACTTTGATCTTCATCCACACGACTACCAGAGAGGGCCTGAAGGCCACCAGGGAGCTCATCTGAGCATGCATACCAGAAGCAGAGACGGTGCTAATGAAGTCCTCCTGTAGTCAGTAAATATGTATAGCAGATCCAGGAAATGTAGTGAATATGTATGCACCAACCTAAAAAATTAGGCTGACCCCCTGACTTCTTGTACGCGCTGGGTGGATGCTTGCCCCTAAGTAACACTTCGGGGCTACTGAGGTTCTTCACTATGCCCCATAACAGCCCGAACAGCAGGGCCGGGACGCACCTTCCAATCAGAGAGAAGGAGCCCGCCGGGGATTTCATCCTGAGCCCCTGCAGCTCCCTCTGTCCCTCAGCCCCAAACCCAGCCCCGGGAGCAGGAGAGCCGGGACTCCTCTTGGCTCCCTCAGCCCCACGCCAGCCTCCTGGGTGCTGTCACGGGAGCGCGGCACCCCCAGCGGCCTTCCAGGGAGCGCTGGGATATGTGGAGGGGCCGACACCAGCGGGACCCCGGCACCGCTTCTTCACCGCCCTCCCGACCTTTAATTCCCCCCCTCAAGCCGAAGGGACCACGCGGGAAGCCGGGCCCAGCTTCCCGTCTCCCCATCGGCTCTCCCCTCCATCGCTCCTCGGGACCCCACAGACTCACCTCAACAAGCTCCAACCACCACAGGACGTGCTCACACCGCCACCCGCTCCGCTGCAACCTCCTGGCGGTCGCCATCGCTCTCCTCCGCTTCCGGGAAGCCCTTTCCGCTTCCACATCCGCGCTGTGACCGGAGCCCTTCCGGCCCTCCCGCAGGCGGGCTGTTCCCGTTGCTGCAGGCGGCCGGGCGCTCACTGCTGCCGCCTGCCGGGCGCAGCCGGTACCGCAGCTGAGGAGAGGGAGCGGGGGTGAGGGGCTTCATTAGCGGCAGGTTCGTTTCCAGGTGCACAGACCGAAATGGATTTGGTTTTCCCGGGAGTCTGGAATCGAGATTATTTTTGAGCTTTCCCCGTCGCCGGGGATGATATCCGGCAATTGCCCGCTCTGAGTCGGCGCTGCAGTACCGGGCTTGGACTGCGGCAGCGAGCGGGGGAGGTCTGGAAGAGAGTTTCATAGAATCATAGGGTTGGAAGGGATCTTCAAACGCCATCCAGTCCCACCCCCTGCAGTGACAGGGACATCCTGCACTAGATCAGGTTGCTCAGACCCGCAGCAAGCCTGGCCTTGGATGTCTCCAGGGATGGGGCCTCCACCACCTCCCTGGACAGCCTGTGCCAGTGTCTCACCGCCCTCACGGGGAAGAACTTCCTCATGTCTCATCTAACCTTGCCCTGCTCTAGTTTCAAACCACTGCCCCTTGTCCTGTGGCTCCATGCCCTGGCAAACAGTCCCTCCCCAGCTTTCCTGGAACCCCTTCAGGCACTGGGGGGCCACTGGGAGTTATTCCTAGGTGCAGCCTTCTCCAGCCTCAACAGCCCCAGCCCGAGGAGAGGCAGAAGTTCCTTGCCACAGCCAACCCTCAGAAAGTAACTAGGAGGGCTCCACAAGGGCAACACAAGGACCATCAAGTCCCACACAAGATTCCCCAAGGCCCACACAAGGAGGTCTGTACATGGAGCTGCAACACTGACACCAGTAGCTCTGTTGTCCATGTAATTAGCTCCGAAGCCCAAACAAGGAGATTCAAGCCACACACAAGGAGCTCGAAGCACTCACAAGGAGCTCCTAGGCCTGCCCAAGTCACTCTGATGCCCATACAAGGAGCTCCGAATATCACACAAGATGCTCCTGGGCCTCACACAAAGAGCTCTGTGACTCACACACTGACTCCAAACATGGACCTCCAAGGTCTCATGGAAGGGACAATTTCATTCTTACAGCCAGGGCAGTGAGAACCACCACAAATTCAATACCCACCACACTGTAGGTCTTGATTGCTAAGCCAGTAGCCCCCATGTCATTGGGACAACTTGGGAGAAATCTTTTTCAAAGGCTCTTTCAGCACTTTCTTTCCTCTGCAAGCTGTTGGCTAGACCACCACACTTTAGAAGACCCAGTCAAGTAAGAGTCACCGTTTGCTTAGGTTTCTCTAGGAAGATATAAGAGAAAGACATTATCCCACAGTCTTAAAGGAAATATATTAATGCAAAAAAATCATCTGTTCTCAGCTCAAATAACAGCCTGATGTTGGCCATGAAGATTTAAGAACTTCTAACATGCATCCAGTTGTTAGGGCAACCATGAGCATCCAAATCAATTATTCTGAGGGAATGTGCAAAAATCTTAACATCATCTTTTCCAGTGATATTTGTATTTTGTTTTCCTCTCTGTGTCTCTCATGCCTTTCAAGAGCATAGTTCTACACAGCTTTTCAACTTTAATTGAAGTCAAACACATCTAAATCATATAGTAAAAAATGAATAAAATATCAGTACATTGAGTTCAGACACTTTTAGGTAGAAGCAAAAAAATATGTTCAGTTTGTTACCTCCAAATCTGAAAAATATGGCGTGGAACTCATACTTCTCTCTCAGGTCTCCAGCCTGTGCTTTCTATGTCAAGAATAATTCTGCATGAATAATTTAACCATCATTTGTAATTGAATCCAAAATACAAAGCTGTTTCAGCCAAATAATAGAGATTATAATCTTCTGATGCAAATGGCATTGTACCAGGCATGATGTAATTGTTATTAGAATCTCACAATACATGAAGATGAATTTAGCACTGCAGAAACTTTGTGTGTATCTAAGAATCATTAATCACAACATGATTTAAATTTTGTAGCTGAAGACAGATCCCAGTTCCAGTGCAAACAAGGCTCTTTAACAGAACTAATTTTTCTAAATCTGAAGGTCATTGATTTGAAGGAAAATAAGCAAATACATGGCTACCTGTCTGCAGCTGCTCGAGAGAGATATTCAGTGGAGTTGTAAAAGTATTTTAAATAATATACACTGTACATATCGAAGGAAAAAGAAGTAAAATGTTTAGGGACATTAATATCTAGGAGAAATCAGAGCTGTCAAAGCTAAAGCAAGTAAGAATAAAAGTTTTTTATAGTATGCTAACACAATAATGTATTGTGATAGTGGTATAGCCTTGACATTAAATAGATTTTCAGTATTCACAATAACAAGGAAAAGTGAAAGGATTTATTTAGTTTTCTATTATATGCTGAAAAACAAAGCAGAATGTGGTATTCAAAAGAAGGTGTTTCAGTGATTTACAATTCACTAGGAACTGGAAATGTCAAACAGCTCTATGAAGTATAGACTCTTAAAATGGAGGCCTTGGTAATTTATACCCCAAATCAGTTGTATGAGCACATTTCTGGTTTCAGAATTACAGAGATATTCAAGAAGCCTGGAAGGATTGTAATGCTTTACTAACACTCAAGAAGAGTAATGGCACACAGATATCTAATTATAGGCTTGCTAGCCTGCCACTACATCAAAGAAAAAAATGAAGAAATGTTGATATGAGGTGGAATTAATTCAAAATACTAATTTATGCCAGCCAAAATTATTTTCCAGGAGAGAGATCTCATCAAACAAATCGATAAACTGCATGAGACTACAAAAGGGATAAAGACAACTGAGTGGATACTGTAGTCTGGCAATGATCTTGTTTAAGAACTGGCACTGCAAAAGATCAATCCATCTATCTGATTGAAGGTAAAATAAACTGAGAACTGTATCAAGACTACAGATATTCAAGATAGCAGGAAGTAGCTGTTTTTTTCACATAATTCACTGTGTCAGTAGCATTTTGACCAAGCTTTCAGGCTTGGTGTTACTCAGCACAATGATTGAGATTCAAATATAGATATGCAACTACTTTTAACCCAGTGTTCAGTAAACTACAAAATGACAACACCAAGCAAACTTGCTTAACACTCAGTCACTTGAAAAAACACAAGCAATTACATATTTAAGAAACACTTATGTCAGATAATCTCATAAAAAAGGGCTATCAGAAAAGGAAAGATAAAAAAAATTACTTCTGCAGAATGAGGCAGGAATGTCTTAACAGGATTTTCTAATGTTTCTCACAAACAGCAAAACAGTGAGCTGAAAAACAGTTTCATTTTGTTATTCAGCATTGATAAAACTGCATAGTTCTGTCATGTGTATTTTACAACAGGATGCTGAGAGACTGGAGAACTATGAAAGGATGGACGAATGCTGGAAAAGTGTTTTACAGTTAGGATTGTGAAAAATATCCCAATAGGCTTTCATTAAAAAACCCTAACACAAATATGGCTTCTTAGGTATCAAGTATTAACATATGAAGGAGAAAACAATCAGAAAAACATGCCTCTGGAGTGATGAAGAGCTGTCTAGAGCATGGTGCAACAACACAACAAGCCAGCTTTTAATTTAAAAGAATCTTTTTTGATTATTTCCCAGTTCATAAGAGTGTAGGTTTTTTAAGGTCAGCAGTCTCTTCTAGGTGAGTAATTGCACAACTTGTAAAAAGCAACAAACTCTACAAAAACCAGTGCCTCTCAACACAGCCTCTATGAAGAAAGTATCTTTTACTTTGTCACTACAGAATTCACTTTACTCAGGTTGCCCAGAACTTGTGTTGATTTAGTATTCCAAAAAAAAGGTTGCTTTTTCAAATATTTTACCCAAGTTTGGCTAGGAAAATATCAGATGCTGCTTCCTTTACTCAGGAAAAACACTGAGGACTACTTTCCTTACTTTAAGCATGTGTCTGCACACATGGCTTAACCTAATACCATCTCAAGAAATGCTGTCTCTCATAGGCTTAAAAATTCAATTCCAAAAGCCAAGTTCTTGTCCTTCAGAAATACCTGGGTTGCAGGCTAGACCAGAGCTCTGGTTCTCCATGTTGCACTCTTCACATGTAAAAGACAGTCAAAGAATATCAGGGATTGGAAGAGCCCTCAAGAAATCATCTAGTCCAATGTCCCTGCCAGAGCAGGAACAACCATATCAGGTCACACAGGAAAGCGTCCAGGTGGGGTTTGAATGTCTTCAGAGAAGGAGACTCCACAACCTCTCTGGGCAGCCTGTGCTCTCACCCTTACCTTGAAAATGTTCTTTCTCAGATTCCTGTGGAACCTCCTGTGTTCCAGCTTGCACCTATTGCCCCGAGTCCTGTCTTTGGAAATCACTGAGAAGAGCCTGGCTCCATCCTCTTGACACTCTCCCATTACATAAGCAGTAATGAGGTCACCCCTCAGTCTCCTCTTCTCCAAGCTGAAGAGACCCATCTCCTTCAGCTATTCTTGTGAGGGAGATGTTCCAATCCCTCCGTCATCTTTGTGCCTCTGTGCTGGACTCTCTCAAGCAGTTCCCAGTCCTTCTTCAACTGTGGTCCCAGGAACTCCAGAGTATCCCCAGGGCAGAGTAGAGGGGGAGGAGAACCTCTTTCCACCTTTTAACTACAGCCCCTTCTTATATACCCCAGGATGCCATTGGCCTTCTTGGCCAAAAGAGCGCATTGCTGGCTCATGGTCACCCTGCTGTCCAGCAGGACCCCCGGGTCCCACTCCCCTACACTGCTCTCTAACACATCACTCCCCAGCTTATACTGATACGTGGGGTTTTTCTTGCCCGTAATCAGGACCTGAGTCCTGAAGAGAAACGTGAGACCACATTAGATGTCCCTGCCCATGGCACAGGGGTTGGAACTAGATGAATTTTGAGGTCCCTTCCAACCCAAACCATTCTATGATATGATTCTGTGATATGACTCGTGTGCAGATCAGTTCTGAAAAATCAACTAAATTAAATCAGTTATTCCAGGAAATCCTTTGCTTTGTCATAGGCATGGTCTCAACTCCCATTTTGTTTTCAGAGACGCTTTTAGAGGTTTCTCACATTCTGTGTTTATATCTACTGACAACTATCTTTTTGCAGGCCTATCCCTAAATGGAGCTTACCCTGAAATGTATTTGGTGACTTTGAAGAATTCCTTTCATAAGTTTACTTCCAAGGTCTCTGACAGTGAAAAATCATCTTGTGTTTCATCTTCATTCTATTGGCAGTAAAATGAATGGAGAATGAGCAGGAAAGCGAGGAGTTACTGCACTCAGAGTTCCTCAAGTGGCTACATTCTATATATAATTCCATGTACTTTACATATTGAAAGTGTTCAGAATTAATTTCTTCAGGTGATTAGTAAAAACAGAGTATATCAGAGAAAATACTGATCTCAGGATAAAACATGATCATGAAATATTACACTAAATTATTGTTAGAACAATAAAATCTGATGTGTGAATGGAAGCTTAATGCAAGATATGCTGGGTGATGTGGATAGAATTTAGCATCACAGAGCTATACAAATTTCTGTGTAACAGAAACACACCCAGAAATAAAGCCTGCATTTTTCTGGGAAAGAAAATGACATTGTTTTTGATGCATGACAGCCTGAAACAAAATGTACACATAACACTTCTTGGAGCTGTTCCAGAAGTCCTACTGCACATCTACGCAATAAAATTGGGTGGAGAATTCCAGCCTGGGAAGGACTAAGGTAAATTCAGAACTAGAAAATTCCCTGCTGTGTTTTTAGCATCACTAAAGCAGCAGAGTCTGTTACCTCAGGTTCATAACCCTGTACACTTGAGAGATCAACTTTGAGGACCCACATTGCTGTGTCTGCACCAGGTCACACTGTGTGAAGCTACTTCAGCATTCTCTGTATCTCACTCCAGCCAAAGAGTAAACTGGTCCTTAAATGCAGTCATCCCTCTCGTTCTTTGCTGCAACATACACTTATATATGTGTGTACAGTTGCAGAACAAGGAGATCCAGACCAGGAGCATGATTTTATGGTATCAAACAACATTCTCAAGCACAAAAAGCTTTTTTCATTCTTGTTGGCACAAGAAGTCTGAGCTCACACTCAACCAAGACTTAGCAGCAGGTTCAGAATTCCTAGCAGTCATGCCATTTGAGACCCAGGCAAAGCTGAAGCAATGTTCAGTCCCTTCTCTGATTGAGCTAGGTCAGAGACCTGGTTTAGACAGGCACTGGGGGATTTTTGACAAAGCCACTCATCTCTCCAGAGAGTCACATTTTCATAAAACAGTTTAGGCAGGACAGTCATAGAATCATAGACTGGTTTGGGTTGGGACCTTAAAGATTATCTAGTTCCAATCCCCCTGCCAGAGGCAGGGACACCTCCCACTAGACCAGGTTGCTCAGTGCCTCATCCAGCCTGGCCTTAAACACCTCCAGAGAGGGGGCATCCACAACCTCTCTGGGCAACCTGTTCCAGTGTCTCACCACCCTCACAGGAAAGAATTTCTTTCTTATATCTATCCTGAATCTCCCGTCTTCCAATTCACATCCATTATTCCTGCCATCACATATCCTATTAACAGTCCTATTCCTACCTTTCTGTAGCCCCCTTCAAGTATTCAGGAGTTACTGTGAGGTCCCCCCTGAGCCTTCTCTTCACGTGGAAACCTTATTATAGGCTGATAAACAATTCAACAGCTTGAATCAGCATTTGAGTGGGCCTTACTGACTGTTTGAACTTGTAGTATAAGATCTCTCTCTTCATACATTCCTGAAAGAAGCTAAGCAATGAAACAGAAGTTCTCACTTGGGTTAAAAAAAAGAGAACTTAAAAGGTTGATAAAATATCTATACATTATAGATGTGGACACCATTGGTCAGTTTTTCTAATGGAAGTAGTCATTAATGGGGTTGGTGCAGGAGGGGGACTCTCAATATTGGAGTAGAGGGTAAGAATAACCTCCTTTGACCTGCTGGCCTCTGTTCTTTTGATGTAGCCCAGGATTCTACTGTCTTCATGGGCTGCTTTTGATAAAAAAAATGAAACAGAGAGATTAGAAAGCCTGCAAACCACAACCCCAGTTCACTAATAGTGAAGAATAGATGCAAACACTTTGGAGACTGAACAGAGATAGACAGTTTGCTGTAAAACATGAGTCACCCTAGCCAGAACATTAGAACAACATTACAGCAAGAGCATGAAGCTTTCAAATGGCTGTCACCTGGAAAACAGTATCTGGCAAGAGTCACTTGGAACAGCTTATTAAACTTGAGTTGGCACTGCAAAAGGGTTACACAGGAGATAAGCACAGTTGCACAGGAAACATGCAGAAAGCAAAAAAATTGTTCTTTCATTATGGGCACAGGAATGTTATGAAAATTGTCAACTCATTGAGCCAAATTTCTTACCAGCCACACTGCTAAGAGGCTGGACCATAAAAACTTCTCATAGCTGGCACAACCAGTAAGGCACAGAGACACTAACGAGACTTCTGAACAGAAGTCAGTAGCTGAAGCTGCGGGTGACAAGCTAATTATGTCACTGGCATGAGCCCATAGCAGGGAAGTAACTCAGACACCTCAGCATGCTAAACTCATGGAAGAGGTGCAGCCACAGCAGAAACAAGTGAGAGGAGGTTAGTGCTGAATTCTAAACTCTGATCTCAATAGTCACATAACTACAAAGCTAATTGGGTTGCATGAACGTGGATTTCTCTACTTGCAGTTATCTTGCTTGGGCTCAGCCTTCTGAAGTTGTTGGTCAGCTGTGAAAATATACCAGAGACATATGGAAGAATTGATGTAAGTGGAATGAAAGATTTTTTTCCCATCAGGAGCCCCAACTTAATGCCACCTTCCCATCCCTTCACTGTCTGTTAAACCAAAAGGCAAATTTTGAGGAAAAGCAACAAAAAAAGACATCATCATTGGTGATATAAGGCTGACAGCCTTTCTCTGAATAAAAACAGGATCTGGTGGAATTTTTCAAGCTAGTTAGTATTCCATTCATCACCAGATGCTAATGGAAGAATGACTGTAGGTTTTTTTCCCCACTGGATATCCAGAGCAGAATGTGAGTCAGGTGACATGAGCTACAGGAGACCTGTGTCAAGGGCCTTGGTGCTTGAAAAAGAAATAGGACTGGGGGAAGAATTGAAGATTTTGTGGAAAGATCAGGTTGCCTCCTCAAATAATACTGTAACATTCTTGAGATACTGAAGTATTAGAGACTGAAGGGAACCATGGTCTGCTGCTTTTCCTGACTTATCAAAGATTTCCACTTCAGTCTTGCAAGTCAATAGAAGTTCTAATTAACACACCACAGTGCAGCTCAAGGCAGAAAAGGGATCAAAAAATATTGAACAGATCTGGTATGTGTACATATATCTAGGGACACTTCTATAGCTTAATAGCTCTCTTTTCATGCACCTTTCACTCTTCTCTCTCTATGCAGGATACATGGGTACCTCTCACTAACTGAATTTTCATGTCCAAAATACATAGTCATGTGGGAACAACACATGAAATGCAACTTGTCTTTAGTTCCACCTTTCAAAATTTAAAACATTAATCACAATAAGATGCTTAATCCTTGGAAAAAATTATCATAGCCTCTTTTATATGTAGATCAGGCATACTTGGGGTTTGATCTGGGATTGTGTTGCAAGGTGCTAGACAATTGCTAGTTGTCCCTGATGCTAGAAAAAAGTGCTCAGCACCTACAAGGAAAGTCTTGGGACTCTACAAGGATTGGGCCACAGTTATCAAACACTGTGAGAAAGTTTGCTTTTTTAACATTTTAGGTCTGACTCATCCAGGCTTGACATTTACAGCCTTATTTAAATATGAACATCTTCAGGAGTTATTAAAAAGGGAACCATTTTAAAAGAGAGCTTTTTATATCAAAGAGGAAAGAAATAACTTTGCATTGACCGCCTAAAAGAAATTTAATTTATTCAAAATATAGCCCAAGTAAAATGTCAAGATAATGGCTCTCTTTCAAATTTAGAGCTGTACAAGAAATGTACAGGGAAACAGACTGCAAGAGACAAGTCTGGATTAAATTTAAAGTTGTTGCAAAAAGAAAGGGTATTATTATCATGATGTATCAGGGGGAAATAAACATAGTTCTCAAAAAAAAAAATATAATGGGCATATATATAAGAGGGCATTTTAATTCATTTCACTGACTGAAGAGGGATACAGTGACATCAATGAGAGCTAAGAGGGCGGTGAGAATATCTTAGAAATAATTAACCATCTCAAACAGTGTGGGCTTAAATGGTAGCAGAAACACACTAACCCAGGCTTTCAGTCAAATGCAGCTGCTAGAGTTCAGTCTCAAACTCTACAGAACTGAGTTCAAGCTACTAAAGCAAAAGGCCAAAACTTTGTCTGCTCACAGAATTAGGTATATACTCCCCAAACAATTTCCACTGGGGAAGCGAGGAAAAACAAGGGAAATGAACAGAAAGGACCATCAGAAACTGTTCAGGACAGAAATTTTGAGTGGAAAAAGAGTGCCATGCCTCTAGAGAAAAGAAGAAATTGAGCACAAATTCTTCACTTGCTGTTTTCTCTCACATATACCTTCTCCTTTCTCCCTCTCCTAGCTTTAAACGAATTTGTGTTCTCATTTTTCTCACCCCTCCTTTCTCCATTGAAAATTGGGTTAATTTTCCTAGTTCAGCCCCCAAACATTTTGGACTTTATTCTTTAGAGGCTCTCTGCCCTTCTATGTCCTACAAATGAACACAGTACTTCCTCAGGGATTAATTCTGCTATCCTTTGGCTGAGAACAGTCTCAGTGGAAGAAGTCATGTTATCCAGAGTCATTTATCCAGAGGAAGATTATAGAAATAGTGAGGCTAAACCAGCAACAAAACTAAGTATCATCATCCTCAAAGCAGGCTCTGTTAATGACTGAAAGAAGTAAACCAAAAATCATGATAAAGCTACTTCTTTCTATGACTCATCTCCAGATGAGTCAATAAAAATGCAACTGAATCGTGGGCTGAAAGTGTGACCAGCAGGTCAAGAGAGGTGATTTTGCCCCTCTACTCAGCTCTGGTGAGGCCCCACCTGGAGTTACTGTGTCCAGTTCTGGAGCCCTCAACATAAAAAGGACACTGAACTGTTGGAGTGGGTCCTGAGGAGGGCCATGAAGACGATGAGAGGGCTGGAGCACTTCCCTTCTGATTACAGGCTTAAGGAGTTGGGATGTTCAG